>JAHXMU010024330.1:0-16825 GCA_019455685.1 Philornis downsi
GAAATTTCATTTCGAAAAAAATCATTCATTGCTTGCTCTTTGTAAAAATTGCCAAAATTATCTTCTGATTCGTACAACACCAAGTGTAGCTGAAAATTGGCATAGACTTCTGCCACAGAACCACCAACTTAGAAAAATATTTCTGAGATTTATTATACACGCGCAGTTCAAATTTAAAACTTGGCTAAATTTTGGAGTAGAATGTACCTTCCTTTTCCATCTATTAGGTGTGGTTACCGGTTACTGTAATTCATAGTTTGAATTGTGGTTCCGCTTGGCATTATGTTCCTTAGTATGTCGAATCTAATTAGTCTGAATTCGCTTACGGAGACGTCGATTTATGGACCAACAAATGTGTAATGGTTATCTCAGAATTTGCCTTCCGGTGCGCAAGTGTTCATATCATCGTGATAAAATCTCTTGATTACAAATTTGTTAAAGTATCTTGACAGCTACGAATCCATACAAGTAAGCACGTTTTGCCCAATTATGGCACTGATGTATTCAATGACTATCTGTGTGGTGTCTCATCACTTCTTCTCTGCAAGGAATTCCGAATTTTCAGGCGCATATTCCGAAATATTTGCACACCCTCCGTTAGCCTATTACATATATTATTTTACACTCCCAAAGAGTGGTATTTTCATAGCTTCTACGAATGCTACATAAACATATTTTGCCTCTTCTGGAATTAAAATTACAATTACAATTACAACAATTTAAAACTGTTGGTTCTTGCTTTGCTATACTGAATTAAATTTATTTAAACCATGCACCAAAAAAGAAAAGTATATTTTGTGTGTAGTTTTAGCTGCTTTTCTAAACCTCTAATGCGATCTAGAGAAACAATATTTAAATGATTTTCGTCATGAAAATTGCTTAATTAGTGCTTACAAATATATTTTTTTCCGCTTATAGAAAATTTGCATACAAATCGTGGGTTTATCCTGGTTTATAAGACTGGTGAAAATTCACTGGCATGGAGCCGAAGCTATAACATCCCTCCAATGACATGCCAATGTTAGATTCAACTTTGATGATCCAAATGTTTACTACTTCTGGATCACGAATAGCCGATCTTTTTAACATCCTCTTTGCTCAGAAGTTTGCTCAAAATTTTTCCCCTAGTTGCTCAGCATAACCTTAAACTTTTTTCATTGTCTAATTTTATGCAAAATATAAATACAGATATATAATTTATGTCTTCCTATTTATTTTCATAACAATAATATTAATAAAACCAAACTTTGTATCTTTGCAATGGCAAACAAGGAAATATAGGAACAGTAACTGATCACTCAACATATTTCAGTTTGTTTACTCCAAAATGAAAACAATAAAATTCACACAAATTCAGCCTCTGAAGTATCGCAAAAAGGCCGTTTGTTTTTATGGGTAAAGGGAGGGGACAAGTGTCGGTCGATAGAGGTTGTATCAACAAAAGGACCAATTAAAGTTTTGTAGCTTAGTGTTTTGAAATGTCTGAGCAGTTGTTTAATAGAACGAGAATGCTGATACTTAGGGTGAATACTCGTATATTGTGAAGTCTCAACAACACATTAATGCTTTACTTTGCATTCTAATATGAACAAGAAACGGAGGAGAAATAAAAAATACTCTCTAATGTTCACGCTATACGAGCTAAACTAACTCAGTTATTTTTATATTTACTTTGCAATTCTCAGCAACTATTTGAAAAGAAAAATTTTCCATTGATTTTGTCCCTTCGTATTGTAATATGAACGTTCCCGACTGTTCTTTTCTTAAAAAAAAAAAATTGAACATTGGATGAACATACTAGTAGCGACGTCAATTTTTTTTTTTTTTTTTGTTAATTTTTTTTTTACTTTGGGAATAATGTTCTTGCATACATGTAGCCGACATGACGTATAGATGGTGCGAGTACTTCTTATTTTGGTGAAAAGTGCAACTTTATAAAACATATGTTTTAAGTTTCAAGGAGCCACGTTGTTTAGTATTTTTATTTAAGCCATCAAAAGTAAACGATCTCAGAGAATTTTTAAGCCTGAAAAAATTGGTTACCGTTTTGTAAGAGTAATCCAATATCTCCATTTGAAATGTCTCAGTCTAACCAATATTAAAGTCGAACTAGATTTCACATCGGGGAAATCTGATCCTTCGTTTACGAAGGAGGGTTTAAACCAGGCCGCACAAACTACCAAGACGAACACCGTAGTGGTTGACCAATTGAGATGTCTACGATAGACACGCTATTCAATCCACAAAATGGTGTTGGGTAATCGTCGGCGAAGGAGCGCGACTAGCTCAAATGATAGGGGGTTCGAAAAGCGTTATACATAATATATTAAGCAAAGATTTGAAGACGAAAAACCAAGAGCGCAAGATGGGTGACACGCTTGCTTTTAATGGAGTGAAAATAGCGTCGTAAAGATGTTTCAGCAGAGTGTTTGGCGTTGTTTCACTGCAACAAAGCACCTGAGACTAAGGAACAGTAAAAGCAGTGGACTGGAATGGAAGAATCGTGTCCAAAGAAAGCGAAGACGGTTTCATCTCCAGGCAAGGTCATGCTGCCTATTTTTTTTTTTTTTATTGTCATTGATAGCACAAAAATTTAAATAATGTTGTTGATTTAATTAAAACGAAATGAAACTATAATTAACAGACACTAATTGCCATTTATTTCAATATAAATAAATTGTATTACAGGTAGCCTGAAAGTTGTTTTACACAAGCATTTTAACAGACAGTGATAGTAACAAAAAATATTTGAATATGATGTTATTAGACAAGTTTCCTAATCTCATTTACTACTTTTATTTAAGGCATGGGATTTATGGGCCTTATATAGGCCTTATTTTTGTTGGCCTTAGGATTTGTGATGGCATATCACTCCTTGAATAGCAGAATCCAGAATGCTACTTTAAATAAATCTCAAAGTTAACTCGGTGAAAGCTGACGTTGATGTGCAGGATAACAGGATATTTGCAATTTACAAACCTGATATGGTAGTACAAGTTAACTTCCCAAGTGATTTTGAATCGCTGATGGCAAATAAGATATGTCACTTTTAATCATGCAAGTCAGTTGTGTTATTCCTTTACGCAGACGTTTGTTATGATATATGATCAAGAATCAACGTACCTTAAAGAACGTTAATAACTTTTTGCGAGTGCTTTAGATTTATGTTTTTCTGTTCACAGAGGAAGCAAAAGAAAAGCACTCGCGAAGAAAACTCACGAATGAATCAAACCGAAACGAACGATTGCCTGCAGAATACATCAGAAAATGTTTTTTTTGTATATTATAGGCAGAATTATACGTCCTACATTTTTTTTTTTTTTTTTTTTTTTGTATAATGATTACCATGTATGTTTAAGCTGGTGAATCCCACCGGAGTGACAAACGAACATATCAAATTTAACATTCACCCTAGGCATCATCAAAATTTATTTAAAGGAAATTGAAAGTAACTGGAGAACATAAATTTTCAAAAGTGATAAGAACGAGTTTCCTTTATAATCCATCAATTGGGCAATTGATATTTTATTTACCTAAATAATTTTGGTACCCACATGATTAAAAAATCGCGGATGCACAGCACACAGAGAGTATCTAATAATACCCCTAATTAGATTTGGAATTCATGCAGCAGTGACGTAAGGCCATAAAGTTGTTTGTGGATTTAACCTGTTTTGTCCCAGTCAGGAATGTAGAGCTTTTAGGCGAATTGTGATGGTAGCCTAAAAATAATTCGCGAGTTGCGTATTTGTAATCTGTAATTGGTAAATTGAATATTTTTAGATATCTTATACGGTAAGAATAATACTTCTAATTTCAATACAGGGGTTTTTAATGTAACATTTTGTGGGAGAAACAACAATATTTCCAATAATATCTTATACTAACATTATTTTATAAATGAATAAATGAAATGTTATTTGGTCATTTAAATCTATTCCACAATTTTTTTTCTACATGATTAAGAAAATTAGTTAGTTTAATACCTTTTATAAATTGCAAATTTGGTTCCTGAAATGATTCACATTTCTGAGAGTTGGCAGGTTTGTGGTAAAGCCTTCTAAAGACGTATTGAATAACTATAGAATTTTCATTCGTAAACAACATTTTAATGGAATTATTTTCTTACCTCGATTAGGCCTTGTAATTTTTTGAAAGGCTATAAAGTATTTTGCATTTAAGTCATTTTATAAAAAATGGGAAAGTTTTAACTTTTCGACTAAGAGAAATGATTTTACTCAACATGGACCTAAAAGGTTCTTATATGAGTCTTTGTTGTTTTCCTTCTCTGATAGTTCGTCCAATTATTTTAAAATATAAGATATAGGAAAGAGAAATTCATTATTTCCTCAGTAAATGGCTTTAATAATGCGTATCTCGTATTGTATGAGCGAAATCGGGTTATGCTAGATGGCGTTAGAAAACTGGGATTTTGTACTCAAAAAATACTCAGACAGTATTGTTTGAGGGTATGTCAAATAGAAAATATGCAATATTTTATCTTCGATAAAGGCAAAATCGTAAGCAGAAATAGCTAATTGTGTGCAACCAACCATTTTTCTGGCGGCTTTGGGACTTGGCTTATTCGCTTTTTTTATGAATTGCTTCTGCGAACTTGGTTAAACAACCGGTTACGCATAGATTATCCAGAATACTCTTACGTACGCAAATTTGGCCCCCGGTTTTAATGTAAAATTATTAAGGTAATATATCTTGATATACATATGGAATTCTACTTGCAGCAATTTCTGTCCAATTTACCATATTTGCACTTTAGGTGCCTCAAAATGGTTATTTCTGCCTCCCACGAAAAGTTCTGTACATTTCAATTTCATTCAATTTGTTACCTTTCTATAATAAGATTAAGAGCACTCATTCCTCAATATACAAATAACGCCACAAAAATACGTTTTTCTTTTTCAAATTTTTCCAAAGGAATGCCTAAAATACCAAAAATAGTAGTAAATCCGACACCTCCATCGTTTTACTATTTTAGATCAAGCAGCACAATGTTAGAGCCCTTGATTTTACAACCGGATATGAATTTTTTCGATGCCACCCTAACGTACATTTTTCTTTTCGGCATTCACTTTCGATGCGGCTCGTGATGTATCGTTTGTCGAAGTTGCGAGACATTGATATATTTGGATAATTTTGCTATCATCTGAAATGTTAATTTTTCTTATAAGTAATTCAATGTGCTTCCAGTCATAATCATATTTAGAAGCAGCCTTTATTAGTATGCGGTGAAGTTCTGGAAGGGGAAAGAGTTGCAAATGTGAACAAGACGTGCAAATTTGCAATAAGTCCTCGAAATTAACAAAGTTGAACGCAGTACATACGCCGTATGAAACCCTTCCTTTTTATTTGTGCAAAATTATAAGAGGTGCCAGAAGGGACATAGTAAATCTTCGGTTCTTATCAGAAAATGCTCTGAGTTAAAGTAGAATAAATGAAGGTAAATTAAAATTTCTGAAGTCCTCCGCATATAGAGATACCGTTAGTTGTTGCTAAATTGGAAAATTTGAATTTATCAAATTAAAAAGTATCAACCTTGTCTGAATTTAGTACAAAACTGCAAAGATGTGAAATCTAGAATATGTTGGTTAAAACCGTTACAGTTTTCTAAAATTGTTCGCAAAATTATAAATTAATACAATCAAGAAATATCTAGACTACTGCGGTTTACTAACTAAAGTTTGTGAGGAAATATTGAATTTCGAAAAAAAATCAGACTATTTTTTGGAGTACCAGAATTTATTTGGAAAACTCTCAATGTTCAATAAATTTGACTTAATACAGTGCACATAAATTGTTTATATGAACTTAAGATTATAAGGATTAGGAGCCTATTTGTAGGTACAAGAAGGGGTGTGGTTAATCGGGCAAATTTCTCAAATTCCTCCAAGCATAATGAGCATACAAAAGAAAAACAAACATTTAAGTTACTGCGGTGTATAAATAAGAAGTTACAGGGAAACCCGATTAACCAACTTTCTGAAATTCAATCATTTCTCATTGATTTCGTATAAGTAGGCTGTAATTGACCAGATTCTTGTCTGTAATCCTTTATAATTATCTATAAAGGGAAAAATGTTTACCGAATAACTATCCTCTTCTGCTATATCCCAAAAAAAATTTACAGTATAACCATTTTCTTTCTAGTGCCTCTTAACGAAATTATCTTGTTTAACCCATATAACCCGTTATTCGTACATTTCAGTTAATTGCACTATATTGTGTATTTTGCAAATAGACTGGATTGCATTAGCGTGGGATAAAAAATGAATGGCCCTTCTACAATTTCGAAGCGGATGACTGCAGAAAGCCATTTATTACGCCCCTTCCGCTGATTGTTTACTGCATCCTTAGATTGAATATTGGAATTTTGTTGTGCATTTTCGTTTCATATCCGGGTTGATATTTTGAAGTACAGACGAAAACTGAAATATGTACGTATTTATAGAATGCGTTGCTTTTTTGAACGTACTAAACGAGATTTCTTTATTCATATCGGTCGCACGTGAAACAGAAAAATGAATTTGATGTTACTTCATAAATATTCTCTGCAAGAGTTCTATTTATTTATAGCTTTTCATTTTCAGCCGAACTGTTATTTGCAGATTCAGATTCTATTTATTTTGTTTTTATTTTTTTTACAATTCATGTTATTTTCAGATTCATCAGATATTTGCAAATGTGCATATTTATTGCACGTCAAATTGAGTTTCCACCGAATTGGAAATGAATACGCCAATGTTATTAATCTTCATAATTATGTCATGTTATTTCTGTTTGCGGTTCCAATGATGCATATTGTTAGCGTAAGTGGGTTCAGCAATATGGTGGTGTATCTGCATGATATCAATAGTTGTACCCACTCAATCTATAGTCATACTCAGCGAGTCGACAACTCTTCTATGTTGACCATATTAAAAGTTACCTATCTATTGTTAACAATAATCGTATGTAGAGTAGTTTACATGCTGCATATTTTTTATTTTTATACCTTCATCTGAAACACTGAGTCTGTAAGCCATTTCATCTGGTATAAAATAAACCTTTAAAGACCTTTAAAGTATCAAGTATCTTCGTTTACAATCTCCATACATAACCAAAGATTATGCACGGTTTGATAATCTATTAGCCTGTGGCAAGTTTTGAAGAGTTTTATACATATTTACGGCAGTATTTATGTCTATCAGCTAGTCAGCGACGTAAAAATTCATAATTCGTAATTTTCTTCTGGTTGTTTCATTTTTGCTATATCATTTGACATGTATTTTAATTCTTTCGGATGAAGGTATGGGAACAGACTTTATTTCCATATAGCTTCCAGTACCTTCCATTGAAATTGGCCAATTTATTAAAATTCTATTTTTTATTGTAATCATTAACCCTTAGACTGCAGCAATTTAAAATTTGTTGCAATTGTTTTAAGTTATAAAGTTTGGTAAAATTTTAAAATTTAAAAAACTTTAGTAGTATTAAATTCAGCATATCTCAGCAGGCGATGGTATTTAGTAAACTTAGTTTTGCGAATGAAAATGAGCTGCAATGCCACGCTCCTTAGGTTATCTCGCATACAAACTGTTCGATTTAGCAAAATCCAGTATTCTATCTATAATTTTTAAGCGGGGGACAATAAAGGTAACAATTTTGGTTCTTTGCAATATTTCATACGAAATTCATGGCAGTTTTTCTGGCATCCTATACATCAACGCAAAGGATGGTGAGTAAAGGCATATGAAAGTCAGTTCACTGAAATTTCTGCACTTTTTTTATTTTGTGTTATTTTTGCAGCAATGACTTTCTTGGACTTATTGAGGACTTTGATAATATCTTAAAATTACGGAAGTCCGTTAATATTTAAGAACTTAATGGTTTTTCATTGTTGTGAAGCACCCAAAATCATTGACTTTGTCATCCTGTGAACTTTAATGGTGGCTGAAAACTAAATATTTTGAGACCCACACTCTTACTCTACTGCATAATTTTCACAACACGTTTTCTGATACAACTAATGTATGGCGTCTAGAGTATGATTTTGTGTAACATCCCTTTGCCACTAGAAACATTTCGAAATATATCAACGTATTTCATTCTAGTTGGATAGCCAAATACTTTTGTCCACTCTGAAATGAACTACATATACAATTTCAAGTTTAATTTTGTTAAATGCTTACATTTCGTTATTGAAAGACTTTAGAAATAAGTATTCATCACACAACACTGTTGTTTTATACCCTCAATATTAATTAATTCACTAACGATGCAAATTACAAACGTGCAAATTATCCAGTTGACAAAACGCGACTATTAACAATTAATCATTCAATCGGTATAACGAAAAATATATATAGAGAGAGAAGTTAAGGCATTTTGGCTATCACAGTAGAAGAGAACAATGAAATAATGCAATACGAATAAATTAACACATTATTGGTTTTAATTAAATATTACATTTGTGCTGCAAACCACTTCTCACAGCAAATTATACAATTTAATATGAAAAAGCAATTAAACAGATTACTGGGTATTCTTACATCATTTATCTTTGGCGTACTTAACTCCAATCAAGAATAAAAAGCGAGGACTTAAGATTGGATTCACTTAAACAAAAATGACTTGCTTTATTTTATTAAAATAATATTGAACAGATAAATGCAAACCTGAACAGATGTGCTGCTGAAGTAAAACTATATTATCTCCTTTTAACTTGAGGTCTGTTGTTAGCAAGCCGTCTTCAACGTAAAAACCAGTATATGTTGGTCCATTACATTTTAATGAACATTACTACTGCTTGATGACAAAGTTATTGTATTTGAGTGCTTTTTCATTTGCGCGACAGTGATAGTGTACGCCGTAGTTTGGTTACTCACTTATCAAATGAGTAAAATTGAATGTTTGTATATTTGTATGTTTGTTCCAAATGTACATCAAAACTAATGGACCGATTGTCATAAAACTTTCGCGCATATTTATGTCGCC
The DNA here is from genome assembly GCA_019455685.1 of Philornis downsi. Taxonomy (NCBI): domain Eukaryota; kingdom Metazoa; phylum Arthropoda; class Insecta; order Diptera; family Muscidae; genus Philornis; species Philornis downsi. The sequence continues at coordinate 8,992 of JAHXMU010024330.1, forward strand.
CAAAAAAAATTACGTTAGGTTCAGATTGAACAAAAGCAGGTGCTACCGCCCATACAAATAACAACTTTGAACGACCGAATCTGATGATCTATTAGAAGTACACGGAAGAGAACTAGTAGGTGTACTACTGGCATAAAAACACATATAAAACTTATGGTGGCCTTATGGTGGCCACAATAATCGACTACCCGTCATAAAAACTTAAGGGTTGTGGCGTCACCCACACAATTTAAAAATTTGAACGACCATATCAAATGGACTAATGGAAGCGATTACATACATAAGTTAACAATAAAAAGAAATATTTCCGAACAAAACGTGGCGGTGTCACTCTTTTTCCAAAACATTTGTTGTATTGGCTCCAGTAACTTGGACCAGCCATAAAAATTTAACAGTAAGTCATAATCACGAAGCAACCAAACAACCGATTGTTGTAAAAACTGAACAGTATATTACTATAAATCACGAAATTATCATCCATGTATCAAATTTAATGTTTGTATATTTGTATATTTGTCTCGAATAGCAGGCCTTGCCCCGTTTCTCTCACGACGGTCATAGTAACTGATCGACTGTTATACTTATTTAACAGTATGTTACCACCAATTACAAAATTGCATATCTATTAGGATAAGATTGGTAAAAGGGAGTACCTCCACACTTACAACACAAAACTTTAAGCGAAGATATCTCATAAACTGTTAGAGATAATGTATTAAATTTTTTTAAATTGCTATTGACAAAGAAGAAATAAGCTTATACCTTGGAAAGAAATTCATAAAATTGTAACTACTGAATTTTTGACCGAGGAAGATTACATAAAAAAAAGATTGAGGAAAAAATTGTGTTATTCATAACTCAATCTATGTTATATTTTAGGTATGCAAAAGAATAATTTACAATTATAGAAGATGTTATCATTTCAGATTAATGATGGCGTTGCGACGTATCCCGGGTCGACTAAGGCTTTTATAATCTATAATAAATGTGGTACAAAGTATGTTGCTAAGTGGTAAGCGTAACATCCTAATATGTAAGGGATAAATGCAGTGAAGAGGAAAATTTACCATATATATCCATATTTTTATATAGCCCCTTCACAGGACCTAGGTTGCGTTAAGATTCAATCATATTTTACAATTAAAATTTAGTAGGATCAAGAAAGAATCATATTACAACCTGGCAATATAGTTTCACATTTTGATTTATATACATATAAAAACAAATGGCTTCGCACCACGTGAGTCTGCAAAGAGATCACTCTATTTTGATGCGCTCGACCACGGCGAAGGCGGTATAAAGCCTATCCAGCTCTTGACTCATACACAGCCGATATTCTTAGTTATCGATAATGCAAAGTATAATCTTAGATTCTGTGACTAATGTCTGCTGCTGTTGGGTCTTTTCGACGAGAATTAAAATATGCGGACTCTATGACTCCAACTGTATGAATTAGTACACAGGACAAGAGACGTACACAGTTGTCTCGAGTACTCAAACGCTTCGAAGGAATATAACGTCGGAAAGACGTGGCACATAGAGAAAACAAAACGACCTCTGGCCTACCCACAACATAAAAATCATTTCAAGAGATTTTAATGCTGAAATAGTTAGAAAAGATGCTCTTAGTCTAACTATGCGAAAATTCAGTCCAGACAAACTGCAGATCGCGCAAAGATTTCCATCCATGATGCAACTTGGATATTTCTTGGTCATAACCTTACAAACAAGATGTTTACGTGGTAATTTCTATAAAGCATAATGCGTTATGTAATATTAATATATTAAGCAATGGCTTCAACCGCAAAATACTAACTTGGTTGTGAAAACCCGCTCTGAGGCAAGCCCTGATATGATTAAGAATATCCCATAGTTTGTGAGGAAAAAATACTGCTCCCATTACAATGATGAATTTAATTGTTACGCGTGTGGTCAGAGGACCATGCAAAGAGAAGTTGGCAACTCCAACTTTGCGGTAGTGATGGAGTTAATTTACTTCGGTTCCGCATGATTGCAAATAGACGCTGTTATGGGCTTAGGCAAAAATTTAATACCAAGTTTCTTTGTCGGCAAACAAAATCCCAACTCTGTATTAGACATTAATTCTATCTGTATTGCCAGAAGACGCAAAACCCGCAAAAAAAAAAACAAACAGATAAATCAATTCTCGTAGACACATAACGGGGAATTCCAGCATATAAAGTCTTCTACAGAGACTTCGATTTATTTAAGAAAGAGCGGGCTTTCGAAACACTGTAAAAACTTTGTGCAACGAATCGGACAAAAGACAAAAGCATTAGGGATGATTTTCTAATTAGTCCATTTTTAGTCTCAGATCATATATTAGAAAACGCTCAAAATGTACCAAATTTATTTACATTTATTGCATTTTATAATTAGTAGACTATAACTGTCTAGCTTTTTGTCTGTTATATTCCTTTATTTTTTCTATGAAACTACTGGAAAATGGATCAAATGACTGCTTCTAATACGTCCCTTATAGATGATAGATTTAACATACATATATATTATTTCAATATCATTCTACATGTAATAGCTAGATATTTATAACGAAAGTAACATTGTTTCCATTAAAAGTAAAGGAATGAAATTCTCCAATTAGCTAAATTTTTTTAATGTAAGCTTAAAACTAAAGTTTTTGATATTTCTGTGGTCACAACCCGTAACAGCCTAACTCGAGTTAGGACACAATTGAGTTATTAGCACCATCGTATTCAGCGTATCTAAATTTATTTGCTCTAAATTTTTCATGTTTGTATCTCCTAAAAAACCTAATAGCTTGAGTTATTTTTCTAAATGACTGATTTGGCATAACCACCTAAGTCAATTTAGGATTACAACAAATATAAACATTGTTTTTTCATCATTGCCTAAATCAACTTAAGTCGTTAAGCCTTTAAACTTTATGAATTCTTATATAGGAATAACAACCTAACTCAACATGAGAGATCGAATCTGAAATATTTTGACATTGAATAATAATTTATATCAATTTAGGCGCACTTAAAGTTTTTTATTTAATCTGGAATAATAGCCTAACTCAACTTGAACTTTTTGACTTTCTTTCGTTCAACAATTCATAAGAGCCTAAGTGTCTTTTTCGATAATTTCTTTTGACTGCGAGAATAGACAACTATTTTTTGTTAACAACTAAGTAAAGAAATTTGTTTCCTTGGAATCTGTAGCAAAGTTTTCCAAAAAACACCTTCTCCTGATTTTCAGTGAAGATTCAAAACTTTAAACTCCTGTACTGTAATATTGAAAAACAGACTTAGGCTGTTATGGGTTGTGACCACAGATATACTCATATTAAATTCATTAGCAAATTTTGATGCATTAAATTGCATTAAACATTAATTAAAAAAATAAATGTGAGAAAATATGTGCATATTTATAAGTCAAATAATCCAAATTGTTGGGGAAATTGTTAATTTGTGGCATTTGCATGTTCATGAAATTCACTTACAATTGAGTGTGAAATAAAACTAAAAATTCACAATTTTACATAATCGATTTTAAATCATTAAAATGACCATTTAATTCGCTATTGGCAAGTGGGCACAACCAACGTAGATATCCTTGTAGATGTCATGCACTTTTTGCACTATGTGAATTAATGGCCACAATGTCTATACAAATTTTGGATTTTAGAGTGTTCAATTATCCGCAATAACCAAAAACCGGTTATAATGATTTTATTTTGGTTTACTTTACGGATGAATGTAAAAAAAGTTTAAATTGTTATAGTGAAAACCTACTGATAATATTTAAAATTATAATTTGACTGTTGGAGAGGAATACACAAAAACAGTCTATCAATAATTTATTTACCAGCCTCTTATTTAGATTTGTATAAACTAGAGAAACTCACAAAGTAAACGAAACTCATTTGTCTTCCATCTCTGGAACAATGATGGAAACCAAACTTTTCAGTCTAACAACTACCGGAATTATTCATTAAAATACATATATTGTATCAGCTTTAACTTTTCTACATATGTGCTTATGTCAACGAAAAAATTAATCATCTAAACATTTCCTGAACCATTTTCTGCAAAAAACTCTAATTTTTTGCCTTAAATTCTATTTTATGTATTCTATCGACTGAAAACGGTTGAACAAAAGTGATAGTTTGAGTTTTCAAAAAAGAAGAAACAATCCATAGCCATACTAGACGAATATGTTACCTGTTAGCTGATACTTTTTGAGCCACAAATCTATTCCCAGTGTTAGCCTTCTTAGATTATAGGTTATCGTAATGCAAGGTTCATAAGGATTTTTTCTTTGTCCACAAACGCTGAAGCGATAATCAACGACGATCAAAGAAAATTGTTAAAGTTAAATTAACTTTTTCGACTTTTACGTTTTTTTTTCGCGTTTTCGCATCATTTCTAAGCTTGTTGACTGTTTTGTATGTCACACCCATAAATCCAATCTCATCAGCAGTTATAATGAATTTTGTTCTGAAAGGCAGGTTCTTCGATAACCGATCAAGCACTAAACGGGTCTAGAACCGGTCTCGCGGGACATGCTCTTCCATGATCGACTTGACCAGTTCTGTTTGGTACCCTGAGAACCGATCTGTATAAGTCGGACAAGACCGGTTATCACTCTCTTAACTACATAGAAAAGATAGATTTGGGTGTAAATATTATTTATTTGTGTTGGGCGTCGTCTTACGTAAAGGTGTTTCCAGTAGTTCATGAGGAATGGCATGCGCTTTTACATGCGAACTATTTTTTAGTAGTGAGCTAAGTTTTACGTTTGCGCACATGTTCTTTGCTAAACAATAAGGGTGTAAGATGCAGTAGACTGCCTAAAATTTTCGAAATATAACGTAGCATATTTGATAACTTCGTTCATAATCGGAACCCGTCCAAAAAATCTGTTTTAGTAGGAACCAAACTCAGCAGAACTGTTCTGTGAAACACTCCGAATCACACATTACTATCAGGTACCAAGGCGTAGACTTGACCCGGTTCAACCTGGAAATTACGCTTTGCAGCCACTCAAAGCCCACAAGCCGCAAATTATCGCTGAGTGAAATGCTTATAATTAGTGTTGTCAATACTTTCCATTCAATTAAATTAGTTGTTTATAACAGCTATTATTAGTCTGCGTGTACTGGAAAGAACAATTAATTTCAGTTTGTTAAGTATCCCCTTAAAATTTCATAAATTTAATTTCCGATTTTGTTTACATGCAAATTGACCTTTGTTCAATAAATTTAATATTTTCACATACTTTTTTGTGAACAAAATGCCAGATATACAACTCCAAATTGTAAACGATAGTTTTGTAGCTGCATTCGTTCCCTCGATTTCAGTACAAACTGAATTGTTTACCCAAACTGCAAATGCAAGATTGTGGTGAATGCTAAAAAACAGATACATCAATATTTAATATTGTTCCTGCACATATCCATAGTATACTGAATATAACAGTAAATAGCAGAGCGAACTGGACTATCACAAAAAATAAAATTCAATAACCTAACTTCTGTTCGCAAAAGAGTGAAGAAAAACTTTTTTGGACCACGAATAAAGTCAGCATCAAAGCCATTGGAAATTTGTAGCAAAACTGTGTATATCCTTTGAATTTCGTAACAATTTTGTACATTTTAAAGACTTTAAATTTGACAAGAAGAGATTTATGCACCATTTCCTTCTGTGATGGTCTTGGAACAGTTATACATTTGCCCCGGTTTTTATGATGTCGCATTACAAAATGTACATACATATTGGAGATGTAGGTTCATATTCTAAAATGATTAGACTAACATGATTCTTCTATTTCAAGCAACTGAATCCTTCCAGAAGTACAAATTGGAAACCAAAAACCTCGTTGACGTTTCAAGTATAAGATTTTCTAAGTATTATAATAAAAAAGAAGAATAGAAATATGCTGAAATTTTTAGAATTAGATTTTTAACCCATGCCGCTTGAGGCAAACCGGACCCAAAACGCCAATTAAAAGTTTTTTTTTTTAATAAAATGCCACAATAAAAGTATTTATTTTAATGAAGCATTTAAAGCTATTTTTCATTGGTTTATAAAAGATAATACAATCTATCCTAAAAACAAAACACAGTCAAAATAGTAAACCAAAAGTTAGTCAAACTTCGAAAAAAATCCTGAATTTTATTGTGAATCACCTTCCTGACACTTTCAGGTTAGACTACTTTCTTACTGATTTACAAAAAAAATTGAACGCAGAAATTTATCAAATACGTGCACAATAACTTAAGTTGTGATGATGACTTCGTATGTAAATAACAAGTCAAATTACATGAACTTTTCAGAAATATATCCAGATTGTAATAGAATGGTTACTTCTTTTGGAAATAGGTCACTGCTGTAATGTTAAATGCCTCAAATCATTGTTGGGGTTAAAATAATGTGGTTTATTATGTGAATTCTATTTCCAATATATTCATTCAAATCGTATTTTTTTTTTTCAAACCTCTGCTGCTGGAATCCAGAAGCTACGATTTGCGTAAAACTTTCACGGTATTTTTCATATCCTCCGACATCTTCCGTATCACACAGTGATTTGATTAATGGCAACACTCAGCGGTATTTTGTATCAAAATTAGGTTTTTGTGAGTTTTTCGTCAAAAATTTAGCTGATATAGCTCTATAACCACCGAACTCTGACTAGCTTTTCCGAGAATTTTTTTTTTTTTTTGAACCAATTGAAGAGGTCCAACAGGAGGCGTATCTCACTCTGAGATCCACACAACAAAGAGACTACTTCGACGATTCGAAAAAATGTTTCGGTCGGATGAACTGACTAAACTGTACATTAATGTACATATTAGCTCAATGTTATTTTATGTTAGTGCAAAATTGATAACTCCAGAATTAATACACAATAAAAAAAAATGTAAAATTATATCTTTTCGATGTCAACCCCTGATAAATTACAGATATACAATTGATCTTTGCCACGTCGTTTACCGGAAAGGACGATATGTTATGTTAAATACGATACGTATGTTAAATCTCTTATTTGTGTAGGCAGTACCAGAAGGATATGATATAATCGGTCGATTTGCTCAAAATCAATATCAACATAATAGGGAAAAATTATTGAGGGTTTACAGGCAAAAGATTGAAAATCGAAAAATCAGTAAAGAGGTACGTAAAGTATCAGAAAGGGTTGATCGATAGAGCTTAATTACAAAATAGTAGAGTATTCTAAGCTTTAAGAATAGTAATAATAACCAGACCACAATTTAAAAAAAAGAATTTTTAAATTCTGCATAATAACATCTAATATTCAAACACAAAAATTACGATATATTATTTTGGACTTTAATACCTTTTAAAAAGCTTAAAACAATGATGCAAAAAAAAATTCCTTTTATAAACCCGATAGTTTCGGGCTGATATAAAAGTTGTTAACTGACAAAATTATATATATTTGTTTTCTTTTCTTTTTTTGTTTGAATCATAGTCCACGTTTTGAAAATGTTACGATGGTATAATAATATAATAATAATAATTGTCAATGCAAGGAAAAAAGCATACATATTTTAGAGAAGATTCTATATAAAATCGTATTATCACATATTTACATTGAACACCATCACATCATTCTTACAATATCGAAATTCAGATATGCATAAGTCTAAAATTTGTTGAAACCGAATATGACACTATGACACTCATCTAGCCAAGAATTTTCGAACAACATCTAAATATGTTCAATCAAATCCAGCTGAAACCATATTCAATCTTTGGATATACTTTAAAACTATACATTTTGTCGATGATGTTATTGCTTCTGTAACCCAATTTAAACTCTTACA
>JAHXMU010024331.1:0-26215 GCA_019455685.1 Philornis downsi
TTCAGTCTTTCAACATAAAGACACCTCATCCAAACGTTAATTCATTCTTATCACAAAATATTCATTATCTGTGGTAGATTACATTAAAGTTAAAAAGTCTGCCACCATTAAAAGGTATGCATTTTAATGAAATTAACTTACCGGCTCATTAATTTAGCACCGTCATAAATCAAATATGTTATTAAAAGAAACCATTTTTAATTGCTTGAGATGTCAAGATATTTTAAAGGTTTTCATCGGCAAGCATACGAATAAATATAAAGTCTTCCACTTACATTCACTTCGCGAAAACTTAGAGGCTGATGAGTTGACTGGAGTCATAGAGCTATGCAAAAGAGATGATAACATTGCTTCGAAAGTACTTTTTTAATTTAGATTAACTGAAATGTTTGTGTAGTCTTTCTGGGGACCAATAGAAAAAATTACTGAGAAGAACTGTATTATAACAACAGTATTTTGAAGAAAAACAATTTTGTGGAATACACATTTCACTAACGATAGAAATTTCAAATTTATTTACTAATATAATTTCAAAAAAAAAAAAAAAAAATGTCAAATAAACTATATTCGTCAACACATAAACTGCTCAACACACAACTTGCTCATAAAATATACTTGAGCCGAATTTGCAGTTCTTTGCTCCCTATAAGTATGCAATTTTTTCAGCCCGCTGCTCATCCTATAGAGCCCAGAGAGCTTTTTGTTGAGAAAAAGCCAGCAAATTTGGCTACTGTTTTTTTTTTTTTTAAATAAGCTAGGTCTTTACAAAGAGTAGGCTCTTTATAAAAACAAGCAAACTAATATCAATTTTACACTATTTTGGTCAGCTGGCCTCTGACCTCTGCTTAAAAAATAATAACAAATGTAAGTTCATTACTGTTTTTGGGCAGTCTGGGCTTTTAGCATTTGCGCTCGGGCTTGATTTTGAAATAACAAGGAGCTTTTCCTGCGGTTTTAAGGTCTAAGACCTGTCTCGGTACATGACACATTTTAAAGCAGCCAGAAGCCATATGTGCACCTCTCAATACGTTTAAGGGGAATATCGATTGCAATGGAAGTATCGAAAATGTATCCCTCTCAAATATAATACACTGACTCCTCTAATTTTTTTTTTTTTTTTTTTTGTCAAGGAAACAAATCTAAATTTTTATGTGTTTTTTTTATGACCAAGATGGCCTCTAAAACATGATATTCAACGGATTGGCTCCTTCCTCTGTATCAAACACCACCTTCCAGTACCTTTAATTGGCGAAGAAAAGATGAAGCTGTAAACAAATGGTTTATAGGAAATGCCAATTTTTTGAGAGGTAGGTATATTTTTCGCATGGAAAACTTTTTCTTTAAAATCCAATTTTTCCTCCTTGTGACCCCAGGTGGCTTAGTGTTGGGGACAGTATACTCACAGCCAAAATGCAATCTTGTCTCTCAATATATCGATTTGGGCCGCTTTTCTGCCGAATATTGTTTTTTCCAACGTTTTCCCAAATAGGACTAAAGTTCGGGCGTGCCTTCAAAAAAAGACTATATAAGATGATATGATTCTTTCTATGAATTGCCAATCTTCAGACACCATCATATATTTGTTTGCCTAATCAGTACTTAGTGTAGTAAATTATTGCAAAACAGACATGACAAATTTTTTCGAGTTCGGCAGTTAATAATATGGGTAAATCTTTTGTCGATTTCGCCTATTTGTGATACCATTTTCGAGAAAAAGGTACACAGTTTAGCAACCTCAATATCCTGTTGGGGCTGTACCTTAGAAAGTATATATGTTGGTTCGTTCTTATTTAGTGAAGGAAAAATCGTTAAATTTCTACTGTGCTATTAGACATTTTGAGACAGGATGTCATATTCTTCACTCTATAGGCAACGAAATAGATAGATTAAATCAACCCAGGCATTTGCTACGATCAAGAATAGAAATGCTAATGTAAATGTACTCGTCTCAAATGAGACATAGCTGTTAAAGCTGGTATGATAAATTTAGTATATAAAGCCGGAGGTTATAAGCAAAAAGGTGAAATGGTATACATTTTCATCTCCCTCGCCCGAATTGGTATATATTTTAATATCCTTTATAAATATTCAAACAACTCTCACTCATGCATTTTTTCATCATTGTAAAATTGGCTTAAGAAAATGACATGATTTAGTACACTTCTTCAACCTAGCGGCCGAAAAAGCGCAATTTTACTATACTCTCCCAATTGTAACCTCTCCTACAAACCCTCAACGAACATCCAGTACAACATTTTTATCATCATCGTAAACTTGCATAAAATTAATTTACATCGTAATATCAAAAACCAAGTGAATGTGGAAGACCTACTAATAAAGTAGAGAGTTGAAGACCCACACTAGGCCACTTGGGGGGAAAATGTGGCAGTGCCACAATATCATTAAAACAACAAAGCCAACCTCGACACAGGAACGACAGCAAAGTGTATAAATATTTCAACTTAAAATCAATTAAACTTGTGAAAATATCATAAAGTGGTGAAACATTAACATGAAAAAGAAAACAACTGCAATCATCACATTAATGTTGTTGTTTGCCACTGCCGGTGGTGGTTGGTTGGTTGGTTGGTTGCTTGTGCCACATGCGTTGTCGATATGCATGTTGCAATGATGGTAGTAGCCCAGATGTTGTTGCAGTTGTTGTGTTTGTTGCTGCCGCAAGCACTGATACTGTTATTACTTGTGGCAAGTTTTAGAGTTGTGTGGCGTTGAGGAGCATAACAGCTTGATGGCAATTATTTTAGTATTTTAATACACTAAAGTCACCGTAAAATGTATTGATGTTATATTCGCTTCGGGCATTTGTCGGAAAAATATAGGATATGATCAGGGGTGTGCTTAAAAATACGTGAACCAGGGAGTTAGAAATGCTAATGGGAATATTTAGAATAACAAAACACTACTGCAAAATAACGTAAGGTGAGATGTGTGAACCAAAATCAACTATCTTTCGCTCTAAGGTTGAGCGATTGAGAGATTGGACAAGCTCAAAGTTGTGCCGGTACTATAAGTTATAAATGTTATTCTTTCTCTATGAAGTTGTTTTTTCCTTTTTTTGTATTATTATATTCTTTTACAAAGGAATATAGATTGAAGTGATGCCACCCCGTTTCTATGAAATACGATAAATTTGGAAAAAAGGGCCAATTTTCAACAATCAATTGTGTTAATTTAACATTGGTGCCGCTGTGAAAGCCTTACTCACGGTGTGTCATCATACATGGAACTGTTTTTATTTGCATGTGCGACAGTCAGCGCCCCTACTAATCCCGGAAGGATTAGTCATAGCATCTTTGAGATAAAGAGCATATTCCCTTGGAACATTTCCTCAGGGTTTGCTTCCTTTCTCAGCCAACGTTCCTTGAAGTCACTGGTATGAAATGAATTTCCTCCCGGTTAGGAGTGAGTTCAATGTAGGCACCTCAACCTAATCAACGAAGAATAGTGTCTTACAAGCTCCCGCATTACCTTCAGGAGAACCTGAATTAACGCAAGATCACTGAAAACACTTGTTCTGGTAACCACAGCCAGCATAATGCTACCACAAGGGGTTCTACACCACGGTCAGGCAAGAACAAATAGTTCTTTGGACCCCTGATCTCCCGTGCTATAAGAAAATAAAACCCTCTGGTCAGAGTTACACAGACAAAAACTGCTTCAATTTCGCTACATCATACATCGCATGGAACTGAATGTCCATCGTATACGTTTGTACGAAACGTAGACATGCACCAGCAACAGGTCACAGCTTCACGCCCTTGTACTATGCAACCGCATACAGAGTAGACCAATTTTTAACAGTGGATTTAGTCCTCGTCTTACAAGTTTTTTCCGCTAAATCAAATCGTCCCAATTTTAACACTTGCGAGATACAACATCATAAACGATGTATTGGCTAATCGTCAGATAAGAGGGTGGGGGCTTTGAATGTTTTTCTGGCAAAATTTCATATATTTTCGATGTTTCAACAACCACTCTCACAGTTGGAGCAGATTTATTAAATATTTATGTTCTTAGTGGCTCTTTCTAGTACAATCATGCATAGCTATTAATTATCCAGTACAGAAATTTCATTCAAATATATTAGCGTACATATATTTTCACCATATGTCCTTTCACGTTGGTCCAAAGTGGGCTTTGCATCACATAGGGCCACGTTCTTATCAAAAAAATGCTCTGAAATAAAGCGCAGTAAAAGAACCGGAATGTTAACTTTCTGAGAATTTTGCTTATAAATTATAGAACAAACTTTAATTTTTGCTAAATCGGTACATTTGAATGTGCGGTAAGCCAAGGGATATGGGATGCAGTTCATTTTTATTTGCAGAACAAAATCTACGTCATTGCTTGATGCTTATTAAATTATATGATGTCCAACTAAAGAAAATATATTGGTATATAAATATAGGGATTAAATTAAGCACTTCATGTGGAGGATTACGAAGTGCCTATTCGACCGATTGTCTTTTCAGTTTTTACCAAGCATGCATGATGCAATAAGTTTGGCAACAACTTGAATTATTTCAGTCTACGAATTAGATATTACAGGGAAAAGTAAAATTTGCGTAAATCGTTAAATTTTTAACGGCAGTACCAAAAGGAGTAGGACAATGTCATCCTCCCAGCTAAGCTTATCAAATGCCTGATGTGTGTCAAATTTAAGTGAGTGAAAGATATGAAGTTTATAATATATGGATTTAAACTGTCAATAAGTGGTACCAGAAGGGTAGTCATTGCTCGGCCGATTTAGATTTCCTAAGCTTTACAATTCAATATAATCGGCAAAAATTTAGGTTGTTGTGATATCTTTATATATATAATTCTACTGTACGGGCGTTGTCACTGAACTCCTCTTAAACGGCTGGACCGCTTTCCATTAATTTTTGGATATGTATCTGGGTGGTGCCCGGGATGGTTTAGATTTACAATTCGGTCCAATTGGACAAAGGGGCGTGGTACCTCCCATACAAACAAAAAATTAAAAATCAATTATTTCTGCTCCTGCTTACGGTATTTGAACAAAATTTAGTGCGTAGGTTTGGTGTACATATCTTAAGTGCTACTGCAAATATGGGCGGGATTGGACAATGGGGCGTGGTACCTCCCATACAAACCATAAATTAAATATCCAATATTTCTGCTCCTGTTTACGGTATTTGAACAAAATTTGGTACAACGGTTTGGTGTACATATCTTAAGTGCTGCTGCAACAATGGACGGGATTGGACAATGGGGGGTGGTACTTCCTATACAAACCACAAATTAAAAAGCAATTATTTCTGCTCCTGCTAACGGTATTTAATTTTGTATTTCGGTTGAGTGAACATATTTTAAGTTCTTCTGTTCTTCTTCTTATTATTATTATAATAGACCGATTGGCATGAAACATTTCCAATAAAAATTAAATTTGAAGGCAAAGCAACGTTTGCCGGGTCGGCTAGTCTTATTTAAAAATTAATTGCAATAAATTATTCAAAAAATGGAAATTTGAAATAAATAACGGAAAAACGATTATTTTTCCATTTAATAAATCACCTAAGCCAATACCAACACGCCAAATTATTTACAAAAACGACTACATTAACATTAATGATCATGTAAATTATCTCGTTGTAACTTTAGACAAGAAGTTGAATTTCCGTCTACATATTGATCAAGTGTGTAATAAAGCTACCACATCCTTAAGAGCACTATGGTCGTTCCTGAACAAAATATCACCTCTAAGCTGAACAAACAAAGAACTATTATTCAAATGTGTCATTAGACCAATCCTGTCATATGCTTTGCCGGTATGGTATACTGCAGCCAAAAGCAACTTAAAGAAGATGCAAATTATCCAGAATAAATGCCTTAAAATAATATACAAAAAGAATTGGCCGTTCCCAACCAGATTATTACATCTTGAAACAGGCTTCGAAATGTTTACACATTTTATTAATAGATTCAATAATAATCATTTCAATAAAGTTGCAAATTCTACTTATGCAGTCATGAGAGAATGCAGAGATCTACGCAATGCCATTTGAAATTTATCAAATTGAAAATTTTTGTCTTATTACGGATTATTTTCATTAATAACTATTAATGTTAATTATAATTAACTAATTATACTATAAATTACATTACATTACATTACATTAATCATACTATAAGCACTAATTTTTTTATAAATATTTGAAAATCAATTTTCCATAATTATATATGTAATTATATAAAGGTTTTTCCCCTTTTCCTTTCCCATTCTTGTCATAAATTTACTAAAGGATTTTATAAAATTATAAGTACTATTTGCTGTAAAAATCTTACGATTTGACCTCGCTAACTATTTTTATATACATTTTCTGTACAACAAATTATTAAATGAATAAATTGATTGACTATAAATTAAAAAAAAGAAATTCAATTTTGGTAAGTTGGCTAATTTGTGTGGGAAAAATTTGAAGCCTGCTTCGAAAGATTTAGCTGGACAAACCGTGACCTTCGATGTTGCATCGTATTGGCATAACATGGAGATAAATTTTTTTGTAGTAGTCAACAGATTGTGTTTCATACAAAATAAAACACAAACGTTTTATCCTTCTGCTACATCAGCATCATGCTACGTCCATGTCGATTTGCTTTTTATCAACAGCTCATTTTTGTCACAATTTGTGCCACTAAAACTAAGTATTTAATGGGATACATACGAGAGCTTGTGATCTCGTTACGAGTATTAAAATATCGTTATGCGCTTCAGCGAATAGCGTCTAGTGCAATGTAAGAGTGTGCTCATATGTTCGTGCGTCTGACAGTATAAAAGTTATGGTATTTAGTGCGAGTATAATTTTAAAAATTAAGTGGAAAACTGATATGTTTGCATATGTTATTACTTTTAAACGCATTTTCGAGCAGTGTCTCTGATACAGTTGGAAAATATATGGCAAATGATGGTAATATGATTTGATATTTAACTGTTTTGCTGTCAAGACAATCAGGTAACAATTTTACAGGAAATCCGTGGTAGGCCATAATCGCCTATGGCATAAGTAGCATTATTAGCGAGAATGACAGCTTGTCAGCTCGGGAACCTAATGAAGATTATTTGATGTCACAAAATTATGGATATTTGCTTGGCAAGAAGAATGGGATTAAAAAACAATATAATATAATAATATAAGAATGAAGCACGTTTCATTTCTAAGACATTGTAAAGGTTTGTTTTGTCAATAAAATTCAAATCAAATGCGATGTTCCAAATATTTTCATGCATTTGTTAAAGCAGGTAAACATTTTATGTATTTTTTATGTATTTTCATAAAATGTATTGACTTATTATTTACCAAGGAGTGCAAATTTACCTTTTTTTTGCTTTTCCCCCAACAAATTTTTTAATCCGGAATAAATTATTTTTTTGAAAAGTAAGCCAAATTAAAGGAATTCACCTGAAATATGTAAATCTACACAAGCTTAATTTCTCGTCGGGTGGCATCAGGAAAATCAATGGCTTCATAAGAAAAAACCACAACCTATAGTACTAAAGGGTGTCCAAACAAGAACGCAAGATTTAAATTTAGCGCCATTCAAAGTGTCATTGTTTGACATTTGAAAAATTGTTATTGTTTGCTAGTAGAAGGTACGAGGTTAGAAAAATTGGAATGAACACGAATGAGCAACGCATTCTCATTGTGAAATTGTTTTACCAAATTGGTGAAAGTTTTGCGGCTACAGTTCGCAAATTGCGATCAATTTGGAGTCACAATAATGCTCCAAAAGAGTCAACTGTAAAGAGATTAATGAATAAATTTGCCAAAACTAGGTCTGTTAGTGATGCAGAGACAACAACGCGCCTTCGACCAGGTCGATCGACCGAAAATGTCGCAGCTATACGTGATGATGTCGCTCAAACTCCATCCACCTCAATTCGACACCGACCTCAGCAAATTGCTGTCTCTAAATCCACTATGCAACGAATTTTGACGAAAGATTTGCATCTTCATGCATACAAAGTTCAATTGACTCAGGAACTAAAGCCAGCTGGTCATGGACAGCGAAAGGAGTTCGTTAATTGGGTATTGGAGAGACAACATGAAAATGCAGATTTTGCCGATAAAATCATCCTCAGTGACGAGGCCCATTTCCATCTTGATGGTTTCGTCAATAGGCAGAATAGTCGCATTTGGGGTCAGGAAAATTCTTGAGTGATTCACGAAAAGCAAATGCATCCTCAACGTGCACTTTGTGGTGTAGATTTTGGGTTGGAGGAATCATTTGACTTTTTTTTTATGAAAATGAGGCATGTCAAGCGCAAACAGTCAATGGCGTTCGGTATCGTGAAATGATAACCAGTTTTTTCGTGTCTAGAATTGAAGAAATGAATGTGGAGGGCATGTGATTTCAACAAGATGGCGCCACATGTCATACAGCTAGAGAAAATATTCAATTGCTGCATTAGTCATTAAAATCTTGCATTCTTGTTGGGACACCCGAGAGAATGAAACTATCCCACTTAACCTAAAGTTGATTAAATGAAGCTTGAAGGACCTTAACCGAAAGTTAATTAAATA
Organism: Philornis downsi; assembly: GCA_019455685.1. NCBI lineage: Eukaryota > Metazoa > Arthropoda > Insecta > Diptera > Muscidae > Philornis > Philornis downsi. The sequence goes on from JAHXMU010024331.1 coordinate 8,565, forward strand.
TGTCTTACATATCTCATTACAAACTGTAAACTTTGTATTAACTAGGAGTAAAGTTCGACGTTAGTAATTAGCTCGGCTTGGACAAAGTTTAAATAGTAACCGTCATGGATTGCATTTCACGGCAGTGTCAGTCGTGTAGGATTCTAGCCAGACAGGTGGATGAATTATTTTTCCAATGCGTAATATATATGGATTTGGTTCATTTTTCCAATAAAAAGTTATATTTTTTAGTGTCTTTCAATAAACATGCCCTCAGTTATAGAGCTTCCTCAAACAATTTATGAGCTGGGATTTACCTTTACAGTATTTATTAATTATCAGTATGTATAAATTTTATGTATGTAATTAATTAATTATTATTTAATTAATGAACAAATAGTGCAATATGTTCACTGTGCCAAAGCTAGATTCAGTCTTCGTGTGGGAAAGTTATTTTCTACTAAACCGGTTTCTCCATCAGCGGTCCATTGTGTATGGCAAAAAGGACCTTTTGCCATCTCATAATACTCTATATATAGATTTGTCAATCTTTTTCGGTAAAAATGTGTGCTTTTTAGTATTTTGCAATAACCCCGTTCACAATTTAATAACAGTACATAAAAAATGTACGATTATTTGACGGATTAATTGACAGATAAATGACAGACAGATAAGTAAAAGACAGATAAGTTACGTTAAAAAAAATCTAAAAAATACCAATATTTCAAAATGTGAGTTTTCTCTTGTTTGGACAAATTTTTCCTAGTGGGCTTGTCCCAATTTTGGACACAATCTTTCTATGAATATCAGATATATTTGGGACTAATTTCAAGTTTGCTTGCGTACGTAATACAGTCATTGTAGTACTTTCAACCAACTTGTGGACATAATTAGGTTGACATACATTTTTATGACGATCAGGAAAATATTTATTTTATAGACCCGAAATGAGTTGTCGCAAATGTAATGAAAAATTAAGAATGCGTTTAATCCCATTCCTTTATGTTCTGTATAATAATTGCATAATCATTATTATTCAGTATAGTAATTGCATAATGAACTATTAATTATTTTGCCGGAAATGGAACACTAAGCGAACCGTATGCTAAATTTATATGACCATGAATTCGAACCCCGATACATCCACTACTACTAATTTAGTGACGGTCAGTTACATTCGACGAGCAATTCCAGAAGTCGAGTGGTCGACATTACTTGCAAAGTTCCTAAACCGACATTCGGAATCGTCGTTAAACCGGGGATATCATTTCGACGAGTCTAAAAATAGGGTGCGTAAAGCTTACTAAATATGAGTTTTCTCAAATCTTATTCACGGAATGCAGCCGAATTTTGTATATAATTGATACGGATTCCCATCTGGTCGGTGGAACTGAAAGCCAAACTCAAGATATTCCACCTTATCTCCGTATTTCCCTAGAATCGATCAAATCAGTATTAAATGGCATATTTATTTCACATAATCGTCACATATTTATGGATTCCGAACTGAGAACATAAATGTTGTTACTTTCAGCCGTCTGCACGGATATGGCAGCGTCCGTTTCTAAAAGTTGTTGAAATAGCCATTATGTATGGGAAGCTATTTCTGTTAGAAGAAAGTATCGAAAATATAATCCTTCAAGGTTAAAAATTTTGTTTTCTTGTTGTTTTTTTTTAATAATTGTAGAAATTCGTAAAAAAATAATAGCGGTTTCTCAGGTATACATACGGCAGGGTTCATATTCGACCTGATTAAAAGTATTCTATTCTAGTATTATAATGACAATATCCTATAGTTTATAATTACACTGTTAATAGCAAGACATCACTAATTTTCAATTATAGTGTCTCACGTAAAGAACCTTTTCTGTCATTTTTACGAACTGAAAGGGTTCTATTATTCTGTCAGTACCGAGAAATTTAAGAAAGCTTCAAAAGCATACAATAATTTCTTAGCAATAGCAAATTTCTGAGCACATCAATCATGTAAAAACAACGAAATAAAAATTGAATTTATAATTTTCTAACGTGAAATTCTTTAGAAATGCCAACAAAACAAAACAATTTTTTCCTCATAACAATAATGAATTGTCTTCATTTAGTTGGAAATAACAACATTGGGAATGGAAAGGTAACTGTCATTGGCGAAACTTGTCAATTTTCTGCAGCTACATTATTCTCATTCATTGCAGAGAAGGGCATCTACCGACGATGCTCATCAAGATGACACAGAGATAATGATAAGCAAAGACTTTAGGAATAAGAGGAAAGTCGGCACGTACTCTACCCCCGAGAATATCATGTTCCAACATACATTTAGATGTATTATAATGCTGAGATTTGGCTTGACAGTTTACAGCAGCAGCTGCTACTGTCCATTTCTATCATTGTCACTTAATGCTGCATCACAACGCATCACATCACATCAACCCATCACGATCAAACGAATCAACATCAGCAACAATTCAAACCCAACCGTCCGTCATTTGACGATATTGCTTTAACTCGCTCCCTCTCTATTTGAGTGCCAGGCACAGTGGGTTGGAAAAGTTATAATAGAAAATGAATATAGCAACTGAAAGCATTTCTTACCTTGATATAAGATATATAGAGGGTGGCAAAAGAACTTGTTACAGGGTGGCCCAGAATGAACGAAGTGGTGTGAATTATTTATAACTTTTTTATTATAATTTTTTTTTTCTTTTCTTTTTAGTATTTTGTAAAGAAGACTTGAAAAATTTATAATGGAGCAATACACAACTGAACAACGTGCCCAAATCGTTGAAATTTACTTTGTAAATCAACGGTCCATTGTGTTGACTCAGCGTGCATACCGTCGTCATTTTAATGTGCGGGTTGCACCCTCTCAGTCAACAATAAACCGTCTTGTTGCAAATTTTCGAGAACAAGGAGCAGTAAGGAACCTTCCTGGTGCTGGCAGACGACGAACGGTGCACACGGATGACAATATTCAAGTGGTACGGGAGAGTATTCAGGAGGATCCACAAACATCAGCCAGGAGACGTTCGACACAACTTGGCATCTCAAGAGGGTCGCTGCAGCGAATTTTGCATAGCATAAGAATGTTTCCATACAAAATTCAAATTGTCCAAGAATTGAAACCGACAGATTACCAGCAACGACTTGACTATGCAATTTATTTCCAGCAAAAAGCACAAGAGAATCCTAATTTTATTCATAACCTAGTTATGAGTGACGAAGCCCATTTCCAATTAAATGGGTTCGTTAACAAGCAAAACTGTAGGATACGGACTACAGAAAACCCGAGAGTACTTCATCAACGGCAATTACACTCAGTTAAGTGTACTGTTTGGTGCGGTGTTTCTTCAGAAAGAATCATTGGCCCATATTTTTTTGAAAATGAACGAGGTGTTGCCATTTCCATCAATGCTGATCGATATCGGGCCATGTTGGAAAATTTTGTAAGGCCAGCCGTGGAAAACTATCCGCAAATATGGTTCCAACAGGTTGGAGCCACAGCGCACACTGCGAGGGCCACAATGACTCTTTTACGCGACATATTTGGTGAAAGAATAATTTCGCGTTCAAGCAATTTTAATTGGCCTCAGCGTTCCCCGGATTTAACCGCTCCAGACTTTTTCCTTTGGGGTTATTTAAAAGAGAAAGTTTATGTTAATAAGCCCAGGACTATTGACGAATTAAAATCCAATATTCGAGACGAAATTAACAACATAACACCGGAAATTTTGCGAAAGGTCATGGAAAATGTGTTGGAAAGAGCACATTTGTGCGAAGCAGAAAATGGCCACCACTTGCGGGATATAATTTTTAATAACTAATCTAAAAATATTCCCCATAAATTTACTGTATTTAAAAAAAAATTAAAAAATATGTCTTAAATAAAAAGTTATAATCAATTCACACCACTTCGGTCATTTTGGGTCATCCTGTATAATAGAGCCAAATAACGATTGAAGCGCCAAACTGCAGTCAAATGCATATATGGTAAATCAATTGAACGTTCCACATCTGTTGAAATTTTAATCTGAGAAAAGTATTTGTAAGGCTAGATTTTCACCGTTTTCTTATAATAGGTTTTATAAGCGTACCTAAATTAAAAATCGTCAAAATGGAATGAGTTCTGCTTAGGAACGGTATCAAAATTTCTTGATTTCATTTATATAATTTAATTTCACCTACATAGTTAACTAAATATTGGTAAGAATTCTGAACCGAACCGGAATTCTTTTTCTGCCTGTGAATTGCAATAAAAGTAAAGTTGGATAGGCGTTAAATTTTTGATTTGGAGAAAACTCTTATGCTCACCACCATGGACTGTCCACAACTTAAGCGCTGTCATTATTAATCGTCCCTCTCACATCTTTCAATGAATGACCTATATCGGATCTAGTTGTTGTATAAACAAGTTTTTTTCTTACTAGACGAAGTATCGTGGACGGCGTACCGGCTCACCACTAGATATGTAGGAGCGTCGAAAATGTCCTCCTCTGTTTCCTAGCAATTAGTAAGGTGTTTTCATAAAAATTACATACTCGTATAATACAGATCTATTAAAGCTTTTAAATAGAAAATAAATATTGGAATTATTGGGAAGTTCAGTTCAGTTTGCAAAACTTAATTCAGTCTGTATTTGGAAACGTTATGTCCTAGTAAAGTATTTTCGACAACTTATATCACATATAATGGTGTTATGTAAACGACATTGTATCGACCCATCCCCCGATAAATGGGCGTGCCGGATATGCCCTCTTATTATACGTTAATTTACATAATAATATACAATACATAAACTTTCCACAAACTTTCTTTTCTTGAATTGTGTTAGTGATCCACCCAAACAAGTGTGCGTCTCTATAAGCCTCAAAAATTCTATTCGTCCATGGGCTTGTTGCTGTCACTGATAGGTAGTTTGTATGTCTATCATCCATAAAGGCAAAAAAAAAAAAAATAAAGTCCGTTCTGAGTGGGAAAAACGAAGAAGAATCTTAATAATAAAGGAAGTCTCACCTTCCTTTCAAAATGGAGCATGGGCCCTCATATCACTGTCATTTATCTGTTCGTTGTTGTAACTGCAATCTTACTATCCTTTGCAGTTCTTAATTTCCTTTATGTGTCATCAGAGCGATGAATGAAACGCACTGAAGGTATAAACGTTGAGTCTTAGTTTACCTTGGATTTGATGTGACACTATTTCGGTGTGAAATTATGAAGAATACGTAGATGAATATTTATTGCGTACAGAATTATATTGCTAACTATAATTAGTAGCAAAGGAATTCTTCAAATTATCAAGTAAGAATAGATGCTAATTCAAGACAGCCCCACAGCAACTCGAACTTTGTGGGTCCCATAATTTTCCGGCTGTATATTTGGAACAGTTGCAAAACATGATTATATCTGGAGTAGTCCAAAATGGAGCAAATAAATTATAGTCCTAAAGAAATGCAAATTGGTACAATCAAGTGGCAACAAACAATTCAAGAGGGTTGGTGTGAAAAAAAAACTTTCTAAACATCTTTGTGTCATATTACCTTACTTTCTTCTTAGTCTTATGAAAAATGTAGTGACTCATTACCAGATAAGTGAGGTATCGAAAACACTGTTTTCTTATTAACAATATACAAAATTAATTATTAACAATATACAAAATTGTTTACAATATACAAAATTTTCATTTCCCATAAAAAGTTGGTGTGGATGGTATAGAGCTCCTCACGAAATTCTCATTTGGGAATGCCATTACAGGGATGTTTGTGCCACAAATTATAAATAAAACGTTTTGTTTTATTTCCCACTATCACTGATGTTTTGCTATTTTATTATTTAATAAAAAATGATTTAAAACGTTTTAAGATCGAAAATTAGGATTAGGAGACTTGCGAGAATTCGTAAAACTGTTTTCCATTTAGGTATGAACAGACAAAGGGTAAATGAAAGCCGGCTTGTTAAAAAAGTGTATCTGAATCAATACATTGCAATATTGCATTTAATTTGCAAACAAAGGGATAAAATTCTTTTAAAAAATAAGTCTTTGGGCACGCAAATTTTAAATACTTAGACGGTGCTTAAACTGATATCAATTTTTAAGATAACATGGAATATAATATATAAATATTCTGAATAGTATAACATATATATATGTATATTCTGAATAGTATTGTATGAGAATCTCTAGAAAGAAAGATTTAGTATGTCTGGAGTTTTTATTACGTATTTGGTATCCAATTTCTGGGTTTTGGATTCTTCTGCAAAGACTTTTCCAAACTGGCGAGAAATGATCAATTTTGCGCAATTCCCTGCATTTGGAATTCCCCACTTTGAACTAAATAAAACTCATTGGAGAATTGTTAGTATTTGTGATGTTATTAAATAAAATAAAATTAAGTTTAAATAAATGTTATAAGACCGAAAAGATATCCTGAAAATTATCATGTAATTATTAGGAAAATATTAGAGGCACCTGCAATTTCAAATTTGTCTGTGAAAAGAAAATGCGGTTTGAATATTAATTGTAAAATTGTTTACGAAATTATATTGAGAGAAATGTTTGTTTTTAATCTTACATTTTTTCCCAAAGCATTTGCGATCTAATATGTTTTGCTCAACAAAACACACATATCTCAGTTTGTCATTTTTTATTTTTTGATCATGAGAAAAAATGATCTCAGGTACTTAAATTTATATAAGGAGCTAGAACACAGTAGTAGTAAAATTAATAAATTAAAAAAAAGGCTCAGGTTGCTGAAACAATAACTAAAACCTCTTTCTTTTATAATACTTCATGTGTTTTATTCATTACCTTCTTTCACTTTCTTTTACAATACTTCCTGTGTTTTATTCCTCACTTTCTCTCACTTTCAAAGAGATGTAATCGGAGGATGTTGGTTTGCTACTTTTTGTAAAATTTCTCCGAATAAAAAAATATATGAACAATTACTATGTTGACAATCTGGCCAGTATGAGGAACGATCCTAGGAAATCTTGGGTTTTTATTAATGAGACACTTGGAAGAGCATTAGACAAGCAAATCAATGTAAAAAAATGTCGATGGTGAATATGTTGCAGATAATGTTCAGAAAGCTGAAATGTTAAATGATTATTTTGTAAATTCAGTCAATGAATTAAAAGGACAAATAATACAACTCCCTTCGGATACGTGCCATGCCTTTAGAACATTAACAAACTGTAATAGCAGATTTCAAGCTAGAATAACTACGCTTGATGAAATAAAAAATGTCATATCCAGCTTAATATCGGAAAAAAGTCCGGGTCATGATAACATTTCGGCAAAAATTCTTAAGATATGTGCTGATAGTGTGACTCCACGTTTGGTTAACATCTTTAATGATGTAATTTATACTTCAGTATATCCCGAAATATTAAAAATTCATAAAATTGTACCAATACCTAAGGAGAAAATATGTACCTCCGTTGATAAATTTCGTCCAATATCAATATTGCCAATTATAGACAATGTTTTTGAACATATTTTGCATACACAGCTCTTTACATATTTCCAAGATAACAATTTGTTAAATGATTTTCAATATGGTTTTAGAAAAGGTTGTGGAACAGAGGAGGCAACAGTTAATGTGCAAAATTTCATATGTAAGTCGTTGGATGACGGGTATAGGGGTGTAGTTGGAGTTTTTTATGATTTGTCAAAAGCGTTTGATCTAATTGATCATGACATCTTACTTCAGAAACTCAGATTTTATGGTGTACGTGACAAAGAACTTTTTCTCTTAAAAAGCTATTTGACGAAGCGGTTACAATTTGTACAAATTGATAATAGTAAAAGTACTTTAAAACCAGTAGAGCATGGAGTCCCCCAGGGAAGTGTATTGGGTCCCTTGTTATTTTCTCTGTATATAAATGACTTGAAAAATATTGACTTATCAGGTAAAATGTTTGTGTACGCTGATGATATTGCTATTTTTTATCCATATAAATATGAAATGGCTGTGAGGCCATACATAGAACGAGGAGCAAGTCTATTAATAGAGTATTTGCGTATTAATAAACTTTCCCTTAATCCAAAAAAAACGAAATTGATAAGATTTAGGCCACATTGTCGGTTCAACGACAGCTTTAGTATATACGTAGATGGGGAAAAAATTCCAGAAGTTAATTCAGTTAAATATTTGGGATTATATTTTCAAAGTAATCTTTCTTGGACACTGCATATTGAGTATCTAAAGTCTACAGTATCACCTGCCATAGGTTTATTGTATAAATTTAGAAATAAATTTGATCAAAATACTAAGTTTCTAATATTTCAAGCTTTAGTTCAAAGTCATTATAACTATTTAGCCATTTTATATGGTTATAAAAAGAGTTCTGAATTAAAATCACTCCAACGACAACAGAATAAAGCACTAAAAGCTGTAGCGAACTTGCCAATTTCATATTGTACGCTTTCTCTGTATAGAGATGTTTTTCCAACAGTTTTGCCAGTATATGGTTGTTATAAATTAAAATTGCTAATATATGTTTTCAAATGCTTGCATAGTATTGGCCATCACACGATAAATTTTTCCAGAAATCAGTATATTTTCAATACGAGAAATAATGACAATTTGAGAGTAGCTATGTGTCGATCTGAAACAACAAAACAGCGTATAGAACATTCTGGTAGTAGTCAGTACAATATTTTACCACAACAGCTAAAATCACTAGAAACACTTTCGTTATTTAAATCTTCATTGAAAGGGTATTTATTGCAAAATATCGAAGAGCTTCTGGTATGAATTTTGAGTTAATATTGAAGTATATGCCAAGAAATTAAATTTTTCATAAATGTGTTTGTATTCTTGTATTAAACTACATATTGTTATTATACAAACAATTTTGATGTAACTATTTTGCCAACTAGCCTCTATAATGCCATGTGGCGCTGAGGCGTAATTTGTATGAATTTGTATGATATAATAAATTTTAAAAAAAAAAAAAAAAAAAAAAAAGGTAGTGTAAGAATAAACCAGAATTGTCTCATCTTTATTAAAAATGGTACAACTCTTATTATTTTTCGAAATAAAATGTGTTCTTGAGCATAGCAGTACGTCCAATCGATAGTACTGGAATAGCGCTTTAATAAATGTGTTTTTTTATCTCTACGAAATACTTTCTCCAGAAGATGTGTTAATAATGAACCTCATATGTTATTATTTGCCTTTTTGCCTAAATAATTTTTAGCCTTGGTTTTAAGAACTTTTTCTATTTGTGATCGGGCTCTTATAATTTAGATAAGAGCGATGCCAGTTTGATTGCATACACTTTACCTATAGAGGTTTTCGATTACCAAAATTCGAAATTTACGAAATTTGCCTCCAAACAGTTTTGTTTCAAAACATTTTGTTTTAATTGCAGATCATTGGCTGATTGAACAAGCAACGTTAGATTTTGTAAAATACAACAACCTAATATTGCTGAACATGAAAGGCATCTAAATGTCCATTAACTCTAGCTGTGAAATATCAAGTTTTCCATTACGCTTTATAAAACAGTTTTACGCATTTAACTTGTTGCAATTCTGGCCTCGGAACGATTGGGATTAGCGTCCTCATCTAGAAGCTAACATGGTATTATTTCCATTCAAGATTTGGAATCAATCACATTTCCGACTTTATATCATATTGCTACTTAACTACTTCCAGACACAATCATCACAGGTAACAACATTCACTACTCATCAACCTGCTGGATGTCCTCGACACTTTCATAAAGTCGTTTAAAAACTAATGATTTCAATTATCTGTAGCTTCCTTAAATTTTATACTTTATATTTCATTACACGATCGAATAAATGGAAACCCATAAGCTAACAGACAAAACTCATTTCGAAAATACGACACGATTAAAAAACATTTCGTTTAGTGGACATCAATTTTTAGCAATGACAACCAGCCAGCCAGCCCAGTGAGAGATTCAGGCATGTGTCCGACACCAGATCTGGAAATAATGAATGTGTGTAATATGATATCACACCAATGACAATCCGAACCGGATAATGGAGACAAAGCAGGCGATGAAGAGGACAAAGAGGAAAAAGAATAACAGCCGTAAAAGTATGGCATTAAGATGAAGGAGAAAACTTTGGAGAGATCTAAACGCCTAAATGATTTTCAGGAATATCACAGTAAAATACAGGTAGACTTTGAAAGACTCGGTAAAGGATATGAAAATGACAAATCAAAGAAATTATATTAACTCGCTCGAACTGGCAAGTCATTGGAAATTAAACATATTATGGTGGTGGAATTGACTCCAAATTTTTTAATTTTGTTATGGTGATATTTGGTTTGGAAACAGCTTTCCAACCTTGGCCTTATAAAATTCTAATTTTAAGCTATTTGTTAATCAGACGAAATAAGAAATAAGAAGGAATGAAGATGTATAACATTTGATACGATAAAAACATAACATTCAGAAGAAAACTTTCCAACTTTCAGTTATCTTTTGAAAAATTTTGTTTCATGCCTTTTTAAGTTCATTGGGCGACGTACGCTTCTCTGGCCGTTTGGTATACAAGATAACATTTATAAATCCTTATGAAACTTCTTAAAATTTACCACAGCTTAATGTCTTGCCAACTTGTCGAGCTACCTCTTCTCGTACCCCCCATACAAAATGGTCAGTTTTCCGAAACTCAACCCCTCTTCTGTAGTTTCCAAATAGTAATCTATAGCTGGCCAGATTTCTGCCTTTCATATTAATTAGAAATCCCTCGTCTTAGCATTCGGACCATGTCTGGTACTTCCTGTGTAAATGACCGATCTAACCCATTTACTTTTAAATTCGTATATTTCAAGCTTTTGTAATAAGTTATAATCTAAATAAGCACACGCGGTGCGTTTGCTTAATAACTTCTGACAACCTCAATATGAACCGTATTGCGAATTCCCTTCTCGTACCCCCATACAAATCAACCGATTTACCGAGATTTAATTTTTTCTCTGTAAACCCTAATTTGTAGACGGCAGTTATACTAAATTTATACTAAATTTTCTAAATAGCATTGCATTATAATGGCTGACAAAATTTAAAAAAAAAAACGGCCGGATAACCACATACTCTCTGGTTACTCCCATAGAAATTATCTACTTTAACACATACATATAAAGTGTGTCCCAACAAAAACGCAAGATTTAAATTTGGCGCCATTCGAAGTGTCATTGTTTGACATTTGAACAATTGTTATTGTTTGCTAGTAGAAGGTACGAAGTTAGTAAAAATGTAAAGAGATTAATGGATAAATTTGCAAAATCTGGGTCTGTTTGTGATGTATAGACAACAACGCGCCTTCGACCAGGTCGATCGACCGAAAATGTCGAAAAGCTGTACGTGATGATGTCGCTCAAACTCCATCCACCTCAATTCGACACCGAGCTCAGCAAATTGGTGTCTCCAAATCCACTATGCAGCGAATTTTGACGAAAGATTTGCATCTTCATGCACACAAATTTCAATTGACTCAGGAACTGAAGCCAGCTGATCATGGACAGCGAAGGGAGTTCGTTAATTGGGTGTTGGAGAGACAACATGAAAATGCTGAAATGAAAAAAAAAAATGAAATGGAATGAAAATGAAAAATGGAATGAAAAAAAAAAAATTAAATAAAAATTTTATTAAAAGATCGCGGCGGCCATCTGCCCGATGTGTTGTTCCATACATAAGCTCATTCTGTCTACTTTACGATGTAATAAAGTTTCACGATTTTTTTTTAAATACCTGTGTTTTATTTAAAATTTAAATCTTGCGTTCTTGTTGAGACACTCTTTATTTTCCTAGAATCACATTTTTCATCCAAATTCAATAAATACATTATAGGATAACTTAGCACGCATCAGCCGCTTGGCAAATAAAAATGTGCTACCTTGCCACAGCTCTCTAGGTGCCCTTGCAAGGACAAATTGGCCTCTGTAATTTATAAACAGATGACATCAGAAAGTTATGATTTCGCTTCTTTTATTGAGCTTAAGTTCTGAATATTTTTTCATAAGAAACTATCGATTCACCGCGTCATTTCTGGGACATCTCATACTTTTAGACCAACTCAAAAGCGCACTGGGCGAAGGTATACGTAGGTGAGTTTATCTGACACAAATATTTATTGGTAATTTTTGGATTTAGAAATACATCTATATTAAACTCCTTCCAGTATATACAGAATAAAGTACTTAAAACTATGTATATTTTGCAATTTAGACATTCGCTTATTTCATTATATACTGATGTTTGTGGAAATGTTATCCCAAGGTATGCCCTTTACTTATATCAGTTAAGGATGTATGTTTCTAAGTTGAGGAACGATATCGGACATCAGACAATCAGTTTTCGACGAATCAGTCAGTTCTTAATATTAGAAATCGACAGCATATAAAGACTGCACTTTGCAAGTTGGAAATTACGAAGAACGTATTGAATATATTGATGCCTTTGAGTTTTTATTTTAAATTATCCCTGGATCTTAGACAAATAAATAAAATATTTATTTTTAAAAGAAATCTTGAAATATATTTAAAACACAATCATCAGATGCTTATAAATAATAAGTTCATTTCAAATGTATGCAAACTGAAAACAGGCCAAGCTGTGAAAATTATGAAATTTATATATACAATTTTAACTTTTCTACTCAAAATCATGTTAATGCGTTCATGCGTTTATGGCGCTGAAGCCACTTTTCATACGATTGTACAGAAAAAGAACTACATATATGTATAATAAAAACTAAAATAAAAAGAAATTCTCAACTCGTCGTTCTACATAAAAACAAATCGTATAACGCCTTCTTTTTTCGAATCTTAAAAGGCTATGCATATTTTGCAGTAATGATGTTGGAATGACTCAGACGATGTAACATAACTTTTCAAATCTTCTAAACAAGACATGTATTTATTTAGCGCCGAAACGGCCAAGAATGTGTTACGACTACAGCTCAGCTTGATTCAAAATTACACTGTTCATTATATCGCTTAGTGTTTTCAGTAAATTAACATAAATTCATTTTTTAGAACTGATTTTTGCTTGCATTTCTTTTCAACACCTTTAGTTGTTAAAAGGAAATTGAGCATCTGTTCCTTTTAAAACTTTCGTATTTACAGAGTTTTACCTACCATCTCTGTCATCTTAAGGCGAACACTAAATAAATAATTACATATACTCGTACCTGAAACGCCGAATATACCAGCAACATTTAGGTGATATCCTGCTGATGCTTACTGTGTTCAGGTATGTGTCCCATGTCAAGATGGCCAAGCAACCAACCAGTAAGTAACACCATAGCAAGAAAAACAACAACGCCAGTGTTAGCATCAACTCTAAACTAAACAGCCCAGTCGGTTGGGTAGTCATGATGTTTATAACTAAAAACCACCAACTATGCAGCCATCTAATTTATGACTTAATTATCGGGCCATATTTAATGTGTCAAATAAACAACAATGTGTGTATATAGGAAACTGCACAAATGTCCTATTCCCGACCGGCGGCCAATCCAACCGAATGTCGCCCGTGACAGTCTGGCAACCCAGAGACCGACCAAGCCAGATACTGTAAACAGCCCGGTAACATATTGTATCTGGTGTTGTTAAACACACACTTGAATATACGCTGAGATTTCTGATGGTGGCGATGATGTGGTTGGAGAAGTTGATGGCGGAGGATACTGAACAGTGGTTCAGTTCACAATTTAATTGAAGCATTTTATACTGCCTCTGTACGTCCTATAAAATTGGCTGGGGTATAATAGATAAAATAGAGGTCTCAGATATGTGACTTTTCCAGAAAATCGATTTTAGGGTTATTTACAAAACCACTATATGTACATTGAAAAAAACGGTTTCCAATTATAATATCCGGAATTGTAAATGGGCAATATCAAAATATTCCTCCCATACCCCCGAAATTCATTTTTTCCCCTGTACCTAATAATTATTAATATATTAATTAATATATATATTTATATATATATATACTAATATATATAATATAATATATTGGTTCATTTCTCTGGATCATAGATGGAAGAAAAATATAAATTTTTATAATGGAAAAGAGTGTACTGTTGTTAAGTATAAATAAAAGCCATCGCGTTCTAAATTAGGATCAATAATTTTAAGCAAATTTGCAAAAGAATAGTGAAATTCGTTGCTTTTACAAGTTTTGGAAAGAGCTGCCAATATTTTTGAGGCTAACGCAGAGAAATATTATCAAAATATCAAAGTTGTAGTTTGTCTTCAGTTCAAATTTCTTCGATTTTCAAACAGCAGTGAATATTCCACCCGTTACTAGTCGGTGGAAATTATACGGTGTCTGTTTGTGGTGTGAATTTTTCAAGATTTCATTTGTTAGGGCAGCAATATTGCTTGCTTGGAGCAAATTTGTCAAAAAATATACGATACTCAGAAAGCCATACCAGCTGAATACTTTGTCTGCCTGAAATATGAAATAATATAACTTTTTGCATATCAGAAGAGTTGGTAAAGCCTTTTTATGCCACAAAGTAGTAATTTTCTTTTGACGTCATATTCTTTTTGGTTGTGTAAATATGTATGATTTTGTGCCAAATAATCGTCATATGCGGGAAGTATTGATTTTCTTTTTTCAATCGAAGAAAACGGCAGCTAAAGCTCATCGAGAGCTTCAAAACATTTACGGAGGTGCTGTTTTAAGTGAAAAAACGTGTCGAGATTGGTTCCTTCGCTTTAGAGACATTGATTTTGATGTTGACGACCGTTCGCGTGAAGGAAGAAGAAGGACCTTCGAAGACAAGGCATTGCTTAATAGGGATCCATGTTAAACGTAGGTAGAGCTTGCTTCAGTATTAGAAGTTTCCCACCAAGCCATTTTCAAACGATAACATGCGTGGCGAATGTTTAAAAAGCAGGAAACTTAGGTTCCTTTAAGTTGAAGCCAAGAGACGTTGAGCGTCGTTTTTTCGCCTATAGACAACTGCTTCATGGACAAAAAAAAAAGGAAGGGTTTTCTTCATCGTATTGCAATGTGATGAAAAATGGATTCATTACAGCAATCCAAAAATTGCAAAGAAAATAAAGTAATGGGGGCTGCCCGGTCTGCTTCTACGTAGTCGCCTCGGCCGAACATGCACGATGCGAAGGTTATGCTCTGTATTTGCTAAGATCAGATCGATGTGATTTATTATGAGTTGTTGAAACCAAGCGAAATCATCACTAGGGATCAGTATCAACATCAATTAATGCGATTGAGCCGAGCTTTGTGTGAGAAACGTCTACAATACGGGGAAAAGCACGAAAAAGTGATTCTTCAGCATGACAACGCTCGCCCTCATGTGGCCAAGCCCGTTAAAACCTGCCTGGAAACTCTGAAATGGGAAGTCTTACCCCATCCGCCATATTCTCCAGATATTGCGCCGTCCGATTAACGCTTGTTCCTCACACAATCTGGCTGACCAGCGATTCCACTTAAGTGCTAACATCAAAAATAGAACAGTTTAAAAAATGAACAGTTTTACACTGACAGAAATCGAGCTTTGCCACAAAGATGGGAAAAAGTAATAGCTAGCGATAGCTAATACTTTCAATGAATCATTTCTAAACATGTTTTCATAACAAAGTTGCATTTTTACAACAGAAAAAAAAGAAAAAAAAACAGCGACAACTTAGTTGCGCAACTAATAATAATGAAAAATTGCTTTATCGTTGAATAACTAGAAAAGGGGATTTAATTTGTTTTATGTCCATTACTACAAGATAGAGTGTGAAGATTTTGTCATTCCTTTTCTAACAACTGCATATATTCTTCTGAGACCGTAATGAGAGTATAAATTATTGATCGATCATAAAAATGGCATCACTTCGTCACTCCGTGAGGCTGCTGGAAACACGGTGTATGTCTTACCACTTGCCAAATAGCTTGAATTTTGGATAAAAATATCTCATATCCGACAGGTTAAGTTCGAAATTTGACAAAGTCCTGTACAAATCCCATATATGAACTTTGTCTGTTTTCAGAAAATTTTAATTTTCTGGATTTCTTCAAAAATTTTCCACTGTAACTTAAATTAAAGAATTATACGGCAATATTATATAGAAAAGTGCCTACATATTTTGATCATACCTTCTACAAAAATATATTTAATTTATAAATTATTCACGACTACGAAGCAACTGTTATAAAATCCTTGTCCAAATTTAATTGGTGAAATATATTTTACCAGATTTAGGAATTACAGTATTCCATACCGATCAAATCCGGTGCCTTTAGATCGGTAGACTTAGTATCTAAACGGTTAATGTGTATCTTATTAACACAGCATAATAAAGCCGGTAATTTTTGTAATTTGACCTCAATTAATAGATAAGAAATTTCAAGAAAATGATTAAAAAATTTCAATTTAATCCTATCAAGGATCGTAAAAATCGCGTACGCCATAATAAGATTGCATCTCCATACGAATTTATTTAAAGTTATTCGTATAAAATGGTGTGGATCTAAATGAATCGGATTATATGTTATTTTATCCAACTAAACAGAAGTAAAGTTTTAACTATATATGAAACTACCTGCCAATTATGCAGCTGGAGCTATTAACATCTCGCGCCTATTAGCACTTTGCCATAGATCCGATTATATTTTCCATATATAATTATTTTATGTTGGACCCGCCGATATGCGATATATACTGTCGAATATATTTTTGAAAATGTTTACTCTAAATAAACAAAATGGAACAAAAACATTGTAAATATGAATTAACTCAACGTGTAATTCTATTGACACTTTTAACTATTTTCCAGGTAGTCCAAACCCCTGTACATTCCCTATAGTCTTTTGGTATCTGGTGTTATCTGGGACTTATTAAGCATTCGTTTTATTGTAAATGTTGTTGGTGTTGTTATTAAATACGCTACATGTCAAATTGGCTTGTTGGAGTTCCATTCGTTTATATCGTCTGCCCATCCACCCTAGCCGCTATGCATACGTCTGCCCTTCAAATGATTTCTGTCTATCTCTGAATTGGTTCTACTCATGACATCACAGGGTTTGTATCCACGTATACGTTTAGCTCATTTATATACCTCTTTTGCTAAACGACTATCCTTTAGTTGTCGGAATTAAGTCGCACCTTGACTTGCGATTTTAAGCATCTTGTCCGTCTGCCTTTTTTGCGTTTCCAACACGACAAGGCGTCACAGTTGGTACGGCTTGGATATGCCTCGAAGCTTTCTAAGCGTTAATGTTAGAGGACAGCTTTTGGACAGCCACATACTTTAAGAGCAGAGAGATGGGGAATGTTGTCTCCTCCTTTGGACATGTGGCTTTTCATTGTGTATGGCATTGTAGCAATAAAATTCCATTTAAAGTGGCAGTGATTATATCTCAACAGACCATTAAAGTCACCCAAATGACAACTACTACTATTCTACCCACCACCACAAGCGTCAGCACCAACGCCATCGCCAATAACCTGGTAGACAAGGTCCAGGATATCAACAACGCCATCGCCGTGATCATCATCTTCGTCAGGTACATTACCAAGTATTATAATGCGTGATATGTGTAAAAAAGGTAAGGTTGTCGAGTCGAAGACTATTTAAAATTTCTACTTTTGCACACAACTTTTATGGCCTTCAACTGGAAGTGGTGGCATTTTAAACCGAAGAACTGGTCCTCAGCATAATTTC
>JAHXMU010024332.1:0-24842 GCA_019455685.1 Philornis downsi
CCACCCCGGCTGATGGTGTCTAGGACCTTTGCCATTACCACCCTTTGGTTGCCTTTGCATTCGAGACGCGAGATCAACTTGACTCTGGAACAACTCGAGAAGGTTTTAAGTGTCAAAGAAAGAAGACGCCTGCAGCATATTTTAAAATACGGCATTGGCACCAAGAACTAAACCAAATGGCAAATAGCAGCTACAACTATGCAACTGTAAGGAGCCACCCACCCAATCGTTGAAAGATGCAAAACAAAAAAAAAAAAAAACAACATATTTCCAGTCTGAAGTGGCGTAATGTGAATCCCCAACAAAGCAAAATGAGAGGCAGATACAACAATTCTGGCATAACACGCTTAGTACTTAACATTTCGTTTGAAGTGGTAACCGGAAACAGCTCACAAAGTTTCATTTTGTATCACTTAGTGCAGCAACAAAAATACGTAAAATTCTTTGCCAACAAAATGTGAATAAAGTGGAGGCGTAAAATTCAGCACCAAATGTTAAAATGAAATACTTTTGTAGAGCACCAACGGAATTGTATTAGATGAAATTTGATATAGAATTTCTAAAGTTTAAGCAATTTAAATAAACTTTATAAATTCAGACGAATTTGTGTAATTGAGTAGTTACAAAAGGTTTGGATCATAACTACAGAGTGACTGAAGAAAGTTGTTACGCAGACGATGCTTAAAGAAAGAGTTTAAATAGCTATCCTTTTTAGAACTATGCCGGAAGAAACCCCATTTCCTTTATGTGTGCGTGTTCAACAATACGTTGCATAGCAAAGTCAGTTAAAGTCGAACAAGGAGATTTCAAGAAACTCCACCATCCGCTGTCCACCAAGATTTAATGATCTGACTGCATATGATTAGTTATTTACTACATATTTTAGAAAGATATAGAATTTCTAAAGTTTAAGCAATTTAAATAAACTTTATAAATTCAGACGAATTTGTGTAATTGAGTCGTTACAAAAGGTTTGGATCACAACTACAGAGTGACTGAAGAAAGTTGCTACGCAGATGCTGCTTAAAGAAAGAGTTGAAATAGCTAATTATTCTAGAACTAAGCCGGAAGAAACCCAATTTTCGTTATATGTGCGTGTTCAAAAATATGTCGCATAGCAAAGTCAGTTAAAGTCGAACAAGGAGATTTCAAGAAACCCCACCATCCGCTGTCCACCAAGATTTAATGATCTGACTGCATATGATTAGTTATTTACTATATATTTTAGAAAGATAAATTTATCAAATATAGCTAAAGGACACCAAATAATTTGGACATATGCGCCCATAAATCTCCATATGATTATTTAATGTGAAATTATTGTAAATAGAAAGTTTATAAATCAACCCACCATCAATCTGGATGATTCAAAGCAATTTGTTTGAACGACAATTAGGGCAATTCGAGCTGCAATTCTGCAGGCAGTAATGAATAAGGACATCGAATATAATTCACCAACTGTTTAGTCTTAAGTATTTGTAAAATCCCTTAAAAAATAATAAAAATATATTATTTTCCAAATACATATGTATTAGGTGCGCAACTAACTTCTCGCTGTTTTTCGTATAAAAATTTAACTTTATTATGAAAACATATTTGCAAATGACTCATCGAAAGTTTTGCCCATTGCTAGCTACTACTTTTTCCCATCTTTCTGGCAAAGTTCGAATTCCGTCACGGTAAAATTGTTCATCTTTTGAGGCTATCCACGAATCTAACTATTCCTAGATGCCTACCATTTCCTAGATGGAACTGCTGGTCAGCCAGACCGTGTGCCATCGAACGCAATAAGTGATAGTCGGACGGCGCAATATGGGGGGAATATGACGGATGGGATAAGACTTGCCATTTTAGCGTTTTCAGCTAGGTTTTAACGGGCTTGGTTACGTGAGGCCGAGTGTTGTAACATTAGGGAATCACTTTTTCACTTTATGGGAGTTTCTCGCGCAGAGCTCGGCTCAATCACATTAAGTGAAGTCGCTACCGATCCCCAGTGATGGTTTCGCTTAGTTTCAATAGCTCGTAATAAATAACATCGACCTAGTCCCACCAAATATAGAACATAACCTTCGCGCCGTGAATATTCGGCCGAGGCAACGACATAGTAGCTCCTTTCTTTTCTTTGGATTGCATTTTTCCTCGCCCGTTGCCATACGATGAAGAAAACCGATCTTTTTTATCGCTGAAGCAGTAGTTCACAGGAGAAAAAACGACGCCCTTAGCTTCAACTCGTAAGGAACCCATTTTGAATCATTCCCAACACATGCAATAGCTTGAAAATGGCTTGGCGGGTAACTCCTAATACTGAAGCAAGCTCTACTTGCGTTTGACGCTTAACACTGATCCCCATCAAGCAATGCCGTCAATTCAGTGTCTGCGTCAATATCAAAATGACTGCCTTTAAAGCGACGGAACCAATCTCGACATGTTGTTTCACTTAAAGCAGCATCTGTGTAAACGTTTTGAAGCTCTCGATGAGCTTCAGTCGCCGTTTTCTTCAATTGAGATAAGAAAAATCAATATTTCCCGCATATGACGATTATTTGGCACGAAACCCTACATATTCACACAACCAAAAGAATATGACGTCAAAAGGAAATCACTATTGTGTCGATGCAGTACGTTTACCATATTCCTAAGTTTGGCTGATGACGTTTAGGTTACGGCAGAATCGACCAGAACTTACAGCTGGCGCCATCTTATACAATAAAAATAAGTTTAGCGTCGAAGACAGGGACCGGAAATGTGTAAAGACTCGAGATTCAAATCATTATTGAAGAGGGGTTCGTTTAAATATAAGAAGGACATGCAATTGCATTAGGAGGATTTGAAAAACTTTTATTTACAATTTTTCTAAATGATTCAAAAGGAAGAAACTTCAGTTTCATGAGAACTGACGCCAAGAACTATTAAATGATAATTTTTATAAGTAAAACGCTGCTTGCAAGGCTTAAAAGAACGAGATTTTGGTATCGTACAGATACGTACGAGTACAGTTACAGGACGAAAAATGGAAAAACTACGATAAGTCAAAAAAGAGGAAATTAAGTGGACCACGTTGACATAATAGAATATCGACAGCTAAGCCAACAATTCATGGAAAACCCCCATTCTGTGTAGTTAGACGGATCAACTTGTGGTCGTGTATTATGAGTTCCTTAAACCCATCATTTCGACCCATCCAACGAATAAAATTGATGAGATTAAACTGAACTTTTAAGGGCAGAGACGTCCATAACTACTCTAGAAACGATAAACTTATTCTATTGCTTGATAACGCTTGTCCACGTCGGTAAAAACTTAACTAGAATCCCTCATCCGCAGTATTCACCAAACGATTGATGCACATGACTGGTTTGAGCATTGCTTTCCATCACATGAAGTAATAAAAAATTGAAGGTAATAATTTTCTACCGACACAGTAACCAAAAATTTGGTCGATTCCTGAGTAGCTTTCAAGAAGTGAAAATTTGTATAGATGCAGTATTCGTGTGGTGGAAGACCAGGATGGAAACAAATTAGTGACTGCCGAAGAATAATATTCTGAATGACATGTAATGTGGCAGTTTTTTCATAGTAAAAGACCAAACTTTTAAAAATATATGGCTTATTTCTACTCTAATAAGTTTAACAATCTGGTGAAAAAATACTGCATACTTATACTGCATAAAATACTTAATACTGCAATATGTATTAGTCTTTCGCAGTTATGACACAAATTATAATTCAGATCTGGGAGGCGTCCAGGCAAAAATACTTGAAACAATACATTTCATGTATTGTTTAAAGTATTTATGATATTATGTAAATATGATATTACGTACTAGTATTTCTACTAGAAAAAAATAAAACGTATACGAGTATATAATACGTAACACTAGCCAAGTAGGTTTTGGACTGGAGTAACCAAATATCTTTCCTAGGGCAATTTGATGGACTGAATTCGAATCTGTAATTAGGTTTTCTCTATCACGTCATATATAAAAAATTAGTTTATTTAAAAATCAACAAATTTTCAAAAGTGAATGGCGTTTATTGAACGTCGTTTGTATTTTGTTGGTTTGGTTTCACATATTAGAGTCCAGCAATAGTCTCCCAATATGCTTTTGTCCCAAAACCCTTGATAATTTCTTTCAATTTTCATTAAATCTTGGTTAACACGCTCCCTTGTTCGTCGGCCTTAACATCATGAGCAATTGGTATGGATGGTTTTTCATTTCCGTTATGCAAAACTGGACTTAGAGCCATCAATAAATAATCTCCATTCAGTTTGGTTCATTTTTTGAAGTAAACCATCAACATCAGTACAGTATAGAATGGAGTGTTTCTTTTCAAAATATGCAGTCAATTCCAAGCTTCTATCTCTATAGATTGTTACTTTTGTCCCAACTGCAAGATGTTTCCACATCTGCATGCGGGAAGCCAGTAATTATGCGCCTTACTTCGTCAAATATAAATCCCGAATTCAGTTCAGCTTGAGTCACTAAATCACGTTCATCATCAGCCTGATACAAACTACCACTGCTGGTGAAAGATGTTTCGGACTCACTGCTCGTAGCACTGGCAATGATTGGTAATGAATCATTTGGTGGACGTTGAACTGTTTTGGAAACCGATGAGACATTCGCGTAAGTGATATGTTTTCAATTTTTCATATTAAATTCAGCAACTTTTGTTAAACAGAAATAATAATCGGTTTGACTCTCTTTAAAGTACTGAAATTGAAAAATCGAAATAGATGTTGTTGCCGTTTGACCACTTGTATAAAACAGTTCTGCAACTATTGCAAAACATTGTCGGTGTCCACGGTTTGTTTAAGTTTCTGACATTAAAGCCAAAATAATGTAAATATGCATATTTAAATGATTCTGATATTGCATATCCTTTTTTTCCAATAAAATATTCACCACACACAAAATAGTTTGAATTAGCAACGCACGATCTTCCTGACATGCTTAAACGCTACTATTATGAAGATTTAGAATGAATGTGGGCTTCAGTCAAATTAATAATTGTGATATTGTAGTGTCAGTATTGACTGTTTTACAGTATTGCCAGCATGCGATAAAAAAAAACAAGGCGTGATAGTCCAATTGTTATGCCAGATTCGAATTCATCGTACCAAGATTAGTTAACGAAACATGCTTCGTTTCTGCAGTCAAATTTTTTCTCCCCAAATTTGTAGACCAGTGTAATTATATTGTCTTTTTTTAACAGTGGCTTTGAAAATTTTTAAATCTTTTCACTTTGGTCATAAATACTGTACACCATTGCAGTGCTCTAACATGATTCGTAATTCATATCATTCAGTTACAGTTTTCAGTTTCCTGTGAATCCTCCCACTCCCCCTCCCCCACCCAATACAAACAGGATGGCAGAAGATGTTAAAGTGTATTTCCTCCCCTCTCACAACAATAATAAATAATTTATTTTATATTTGACACACAAAGAGACAACAAAAAACTTTGTTGAATGAGCATAACAACAGCTATCAATAACGTCCATTATTCTGGCGAACAGATGATGCCAAGAAAATGTGGAGCATCAGGCAAAAGATTTGCTTCAAATTGTGGAGCTTTGATACAAATGACATTTCATAATGATTTGCCATAACATCAACGACACCGACGACAGCAACAATGTACCGTTTGGTTGGCCTATTGTGATCCTGTTGGCCCTTTGAACAACAGGCAACAGCAGTAATATCAATTACCGTTTACATACTGACTTGTGTGTTCGTCGGACGCCCTTTCTTCTGGGCGTCCAAAAGCTAAATTCCTTCTTGTGTTTCCTTTGCTCTTTTTTTTTCTTTTTTTGTGTTCCTGGACTTGGGAGACAAATGATGAACCACTCCTTCTTGGCAAACAGCTGCCTGCTAAATGAAATTGCTATTTTGTTTGTGAAAATAAATTTAAAAATTATAGTTAGTTTCCGTTGTTTTCTATACTTCTGCTGCTTTTCGCCGGCGCAAATGGAGCAATTTCTTTGGAAATTTGTATGATTGGGTTTATTTGAGTC
The DNA here is from genome assembly GCA_019455685.1 of Philornis downsi. Lineage (NCBI taxonomy): Eukaryota > Metazoa > Arthropoda > Insecta > Diptera > Muscidae > Philornis > Philornis downsi. The sequence continues at coordinate 6,019 of JAHXMU010024332.1, forward strand.
TCTTTCTTTTCTTTTGGTATGACAGTAATGTTGCAATTTCTGCTTTTAAATTTCTGTCGCTTTGGTAAAATATGTTGTACGCATTGGCAAAATGTCATCAACTTTAACGGTTTGGCATATTGCCATTTATTGACAACATCAGTGGCAACAAACTCTGACCTCCGTTACCCCTCCCGCTCAGGATGACTGCGAACTACGAACTGTAGAAAGTAGGACGAACTTTTGCCGCTGATAAATGTCGGTTATTACAGACGATGGCAACAATGTTTTGCAGTTTAAACGTCTTCTGCCACTGGATACTTTGTTTTAAGAAATTTCCGTTGGTATTCAGCACAAGAATAAATTTCATTTCACACTTGCTGTTGTTGTCTGAACCTGCCCGCCCTTCCCCACACAGAGGTACAGTAACATTTGTTCTCTATTGAAATTGGACAAAAAATAAATTGTTGACTGTTAAAATTAATGAAAATATTTTAAGCACACAATGCGTTGTCATCACCCAGCGAAGCAAAAAGGCCAGCTACGGGTACGTTTAAAAAGGCAAAAATATCAATCGTTAGAAAAGTGATTGAAATAAATTGTGACATTTGAAAGTGTTGGAGAAAAATCGGGTGCATTGTTGTAGATGATAGATTTACGGAACCTCCATAAGTCACTCCGTTATTGGATTGGTATAAATTAATCCTTTTTGTGTCAATTACAATTACAAATAAATTCTATTCTATGTATAAGACATTCTTTGAAGAAAGGTCAAAAATATACGATCCACTATTAACACATATGTTGCAAGGACAGCTGTATATTATTTTGGGTAGAATAAAAAAGAGAAACGAAAGATTATTCGCCATAGAAAGAGATTTCACAGTTTTTCATACTGTCGCCACGATGATCAATGAATTTTTGTTTGAGCTTGATGAACGAATCAAAATGTCACTGTTTCGATTGTCAAGATTGTATTTGCAAGATATGAAGTTAAAAAGTCCCATATATAACTTCTGTCGTAGAGAATTGTGGATCAAGCAGTTTGTACCGCTTATGTGAGTACAATCAAATAGCAGCCTAATCAGGGCTACAGGGCAGTACTCCATATTGGCTCTTTAAAGATTATTTTTTTGAATCAATGAATGAGAATTCACACCGCTTTTGTGTAAAATATTGCACCGCGCTCCATATATTTTTTTAAAATTCACAAGCTTCTAAAAGAACAATTGTAAAATCAATTGTCATTCAGATGAAAACATTGCACGGTTTTTTACAAGAATGATTTCAATATGGGAAGTGTTTCTGATATGAATGATATGTGGGACCGCCGTATACTTCTTGAGCGGGTAAACTATTGCTTCTTTAAGCACTTTATGGACTACTCGCACTGTCATCTATAAAAAATTGTTCTTGCCACAGTATCATTTGTCCAAATTTACCAAATCAAATAGTATTAGGTGCGCAACTAAAACCCTGCCTTTTTTTTTTTATAAAAATGCAAGCTTAATATGAAAACATGTTAACAAATGATTCATTGAAAGTTTTGCCTATCACTAGCTGCTACTTTTTCCCATCATTCTGGCAAAGCTCGTATTCCGTCATGGTAAAACTGTTCATCTTTTGAGGCTATCCACGAATCTGGCCATTCCTTCATGTCGTCATATGAGTGGAACTGCTGGTCAGCCAGAAAGTGTGCCATCGAACGGAACAAGTGATAATCGGACGGTGCAATATCTGGAGAATATGGCGGATGGGGTAAGAGTTCCCATTTCGTCGTTTCCAGGTTAGTTTTAACGGACTTGGCCACATGAATTTGAGCGTTTTCATTCGGAAAAATCACTTTTTCGTGTCTCTCCGCGTATTAATTAAAGTCGATACCGATCGCCAGTGGTGCTTTCGCTTGGTTTCAATAGCTCGTAATAAATAACACCGACCTGGTCCCACCAAATACAGAGCATAACCTTCGCATCGTGAATATTCGGCCGAATCGGCGACGTCGAAGCATGACCGGGCAGCCCCCATGACTTTATTTTCATTGGATTGCTGTAATGAATCCATTTTTCATCACCCGTTACAATACGATGAAGAAACCCTTCCTGTTTTGTTGCTAAAGCAGTTGCTCACAAGAGAAAAAACGACGCTCAACATTCTTTGGCTTGAACTCATAAGGAACACAAGTTCCTTGTTTTGGATCATTAGCAACGCATGAAATCGCTTGAGAATAGCTTGACGGGCAACTCCTAATACTGAGGCAAGCTTTACCTGCATTTGACACGGATCCCCATCTAGCAATGACTTCAATTCAGTGTCTTCGAAGGTATTTTGCCTTTCTTCACGCGAACGATCGTCAACATCAAAATCACCGTCTTTAAAGCGACGTAATCAATCGCGACACGTTTTTTTTACGTAAAACAGCAACTCCGTAAACGTTTTGAAGCCTTCGATGAGCTTCAGCCGTCGTTTCCCTCGATGGAAAGAAGAAGATCACTACTTCCCGCATACGATGATTATTCGACATAAAATTATACCTATTCACATAACCAGAAGAACGCGACGTCAAAAGAAAATTTCTATTGTGCCGAGGCGGAATGTTTACCATATGCCTAAGCTTGTCCCATGACGTTTAAGTTATAGCAGAATCGACTTGCACTTACAGCTGGCGCCATCTATTGGCAAACAGGGAGAACTTAGTTGGGTACCTAATAATTTTCCAAATTTCTAATATTTGAAGAAGAAACACCAGAAAACATTAGTTGTGCACTTACTAGAACATAATTTGCTGAAGACTCTAACAAATTCTGAATCTAATAAGCTTGTTTTTAACCGCATTATGTCTGTCTCAGTGAACGTAATTCTATTATCACACAAAAGAATCATTCCATGGTCCATTCTGTATATATACTAAAAAAAAAATAAAGAAAAAAATTGATAGTGAATTTGGTTTGAAAACATGTTCAAAATATGTGTATCAATCCCACTCAATACTAGTAGAATTGAAACAAGTAAGCGAAATTTAAATTGAAAATAAAATTAAATTAAAGTAAATTTTACTTTTATTGAGTACGCATGAAAATAGTACGTGCCTTAAATAAGCACGCAAATTTCTGCGAATAATTTTCTTCATTTTCTTTCGATTTGAGGTCGATTTGACTCTAAATTAGTTCACTTTTCTTTAGTGTACGAGAACGGTCTTAAAACTAGATGACCTAACAAAGAAAATACAAAACAGTTGGAAAGCACTTTCTCTTTTCACTTTTTCCAGCGACATTCAATAGTTTCTATATCCTGTTTATAATAAGAACTGTCAAACTCCTTCAAATATCCATCAACCGCAGACACAACCTCTTCATTGTTGGCAAATCTTTCACCACCGAACTATTTTTTAAAATTTGGAAATATAAAAAAGTCCGAGAAAGCTAAATCTGGCGAATAAAGTGAGTGGCGAATTCGAATTCGAACTTAAATTCATTAATTTTAACCACAATAGTAGATGTATGAACTGGAGCATTGTCTTGATGAAACAACACTTTCTTTTTGATAGTTTATAGTTTTTCCTTTCTGAAGATAATTAATAAAAATATTTCCATGCACTTCCAAAAAAAGAAAAAAAGACAGACTCCATGACCTTGCCTGCAGATTGAACCGTCTTCGCCTTCTTTGGACACCATTCTCTAATTCCAATCCAGTGGTTTGACTGTTCCTTTATCTCAGGTGTGAAGTGGTGGACCCATGCCTCATCCAAGGTTTTAAATCGATGCAAAAATTCAGCTTTATTGTGGTGAAATATCACCAAACAAACTACTTAAACATCTTCATGACGCTGTTTTTACTTCATTGAAAGCAAAGCGCAACATCCACCTTGCGCACAGCTTTCTTATCTTCAAATCTTTGGTCAACATATGATGGGTAGCACTTTTTGAAATGCCTATTATTTCAGCTAGCTCACACACCTTCAGCCGATGACCATCCAATTCCATTTTGTGGATTTTCTTAACAGTGTCTGGCGTGGATACCTCTATTGCTCAATCACTACGGTGTTCGTCTTGGTTGCTCGTACTGCCTCGCTAAAACTCTGTTACTCAATATTTTAGAATATAGCTTGGCTTTAATATTGATTGGACTGATACCTTTTAAATGGAAATATTGAAATACATAACGGTGACCAATTCCTTTACAATTTCATTGATATCGTTTACTTTTGATGGCTTAAATAAAAATACTAAACAACTTAAAAGATATGTTTCAGAAGGTTGTCACTTTTCGCTAAAATAATTTTTTCAATCTACTGGCACCATCTGTTTTGTGTGGTTGGCAGTTTTCACCAAAATATATTTCTCAAACTACTGGCACCATCTACACGTTAAGCCAGCTAGTTTTGGGGTCGTCCTCGTATACAAAAAGAAAAAAAAAATGGCTACATTCTGACCAAAACCGAATGCATCTTACATGATATTAGCAGCCAATAAAAACAGGATCGATAAATGCTCATTTATAGTAGGGTTAATCTTAAGGATAATCAACATCTGTGCGCCAACTTTTGTTGAAATGGTCTGTAATTTTGACTTGTACAGATTGCATTAGCGAACTCTGTGTTTTGATGCACTTGAAGATGTCGCCGCCTTTATACAGTTCATAGTGTTTTCTCTCAATAGTTTTCTCACAAAAACTGACGGAATAAAATTATACACCTGCTGATAATTCTTTGACATAGCAAGACTAGTGTAGAACTAGTGTCCGATTATCGAGGGAGGACTTTCCCTTAATATCGCTTGATTAATTTATAATAAAACCTTTATGCTACCAACGTTTTCCTCCTAATTCTCGATTCTCCTAATTGTCAAATTATTAAACGTTCTCGTATTATAACTGATGAGTTTATGAGCTTGATATACGAGTTAGTCAACAAGCTTCACAATGGAACTCTCCAACTGAGCTGGGGTCAAAAAAAAAAAAAAAACCTTGAAGTTGATTAAAAGGTTCAGCAATCTGTTTTCGTTGATTATTGCCATGTTATGTACTCGAAACTCATCCAAGAAGTTCAGATGGTAAATAAAGAATATTATCAAGGAAACCAAGTTCCTCCATAAAGTCAGATTTGTAGAAGAAAAACTCACAATAGTACACCATCTCATAATATTAGCATTGCGAGAGGATTTCTGGTATTACATTATTTCCCTCACATACGAGGTGTATTCAAAAAATAAGGTGCATTTTCATTTTTCTCAAAAAATATTTATTTATTCATCAATTTCTCTCTCTCTCAACAATTTGGTTTTTATCTCCTCAATCGTCGCAAAGCGCCGTCCTTTCATGGGTTTCTTCAGTATTGGGAACAGGAAAATTGCGCAGGGGCCCAAAAAATCTCTCATCTATCTCTTCCCAGAACACAAAATACCACTTCGGTGCATCCGTTTTGAGTCCACAGGAGACATAAAAGAGAATTCGGGCAGAGCACTGAAGTCTTTCGGTGATGCGCTTCAAAAATATATATATAAGAGTATAATATGTACAGGGTGGAGCACCAATTGTGTTACAAAAACTTTTTTATTCATTGTATTTCTTTATTTTTTGTTTTTATTGTATACAAATTTTGATTTTGTTTCAATTAATTAATTTGTTTTAAAGACGTTAGACTGTAAATCGCCTCCATGCTCAATCACATATGTGCGCCATCCGATCAGAAAGTTATTCATTGCGGTCTGAAGGCTTGAACTCGGGATCGCCGCAACTATTGAATGGACTGCTTCAATTCATTTAAATTCCTTATTTTTGTTTTGTACCCATCTTGCTTGGCATAACCCCATTGAAATAGCCTGATGCAGTCAGGTTAGGTGACCTTGCAGCTAGCGGAAACTGGAGTTTTTGAATATCAATTTGTTTGGGAATTTTGCGCCATAACCGGTCTGGCTATGTGTGCAGTTCCTCCATCCTGCTGGAACCAAATGCTGTTGAAACGGTTACGTCTTTGGCGCAGTCCTGAATAAAAAAAACTCCTTCAACATCTTTGAATAACGGTCCCCATTGGTCCGCGTTTTGTATTTGTAGCACGATTCGTGCGCCAGCCTGTATTATTCGTTGGAGGCGATGTAGTAAATTTAAATGAATAATAAATATTTTACGTTTTACGTTTTTTCGTTATTTTTTTCATAAAATGTATTAAGCGCTACATATTGGTTTGCGTTTATATTCATGAATTGTCTAAAATATAAGCTAGTTTTTATTCTCTAGTGAATTTTTGCAGACGTTTAAGAAATTTCATATTGGCGAATAATCCGGTGTAATAGAAAATTGTTCATCGTTGGACTAAAATGAGTTTACGTAAACTCTGTCCTTTTTTTACGATACTACATTTTTTTTTTTCATTTCCTTCAAAATACTGATGACAAAATCTGGACATCTCGACATTTCTTATTGTGGCTCCAAAAAATCATTTATTAAATTTCACGCAACCACCATCTTCTCAAAGAATACATTATATAGGTATGGCCCCATAGTGATATCATTGTCGTACGTAGAACAACCTGTGGTTGTCTGGTCATACCACGGTCAGACACTAACAAGCTCAAGAGGGGAAGGGACGACAATGATGATGATATTTTATGTCTGTTGACCTGCAATTATACAAAAACTCTTGCAGCTTCTGGCAATGATATGGCAGAACAAGAATGTTGTAGCAGGACAGCCGGAGGCGAAATCCGGATACAATAAACGGTAACAACTGTTAACAAATTCTGCTAAAGTTTATATGCTTTTTGTCTCAATTATAGTAGTTTTTGCTGGTTCAAATGAATTGGAGCAAAAAACAAAAATTCGAACGGAAAATATAACAATTAGGATGTCTGGTATGTGGTTTTTCATGAACATACCTGTGCGTTTATTAGCTTAGCTCAAGTGCTGGTGTCTCATATTGGTGTTGTGTTATTTTCCAGCCAGGCAAATTTGCCACATTTCTCTGAAAAAATAAGAACAGATGTTTAATGTTAGGGGCTGTGTTTTACTTCTTTTAGTATAATTGGTTATTAGTAACTGTTTTTGTATATTTTATAGGACATGGAATATAACTATTTTCTTTATTTAATCGAATCTCTAATCTCGAATATAAAACATAAAATCTATTGTTTTCCCAATAGAATGCATTAGTAATCTGTATCCTGCTTATTTTTGCTTTATGTTTAATTTTATTTACTTTAACGCATGGCAATTCCTTTTTATTTAAATAACTTTAATATGGTAATGCCTTTAAACATAAAAACCAAACTGGGGCTTCCCCGTTGTTTTCATTGTGAGTTGGTTTTGTTCAGGTGTGATTTCAGTACTTAGTCAAAATAATAAATACATTGATCAATTCTTTAATATTGTCGCAGTCTACTGTAGTCTTTTTAGGAAGGCTAGTTATTTTACTGTTGTTTATCTTTATTCATAACAAAATATTTTGTTAAAAAAAATCAGCCATGGGTCGAAAAAGTTATTGTTCTCCGGAGGAGAGAAAAATTGTTTCAAGACTAAGAGAAAGTGGCCAAAGTCTTCATTCTATAAGAGAAACTATGAATTGGTCGCTATTTTTTATACAAAATGTTTTAAAGCCTACAAACCTCGTCGAAACTCGCGGAAGACCCAAAAATATTTCAAAAATAACAGATATCCGTGTTGTAACACTTGCGAAGAAGGACCCGTCTGTATCTTCAAGAGCGATTTCAGCAGAAATTGGAAATGTAATTTCATCGCGAACGGTTCGTCGTAGACCACAAGAAGCACATTTACCAGGACGGATAGCCAGAAGAGTTCGAAGAGTTTGCAAGAAGTCATTCCAATTGGTCCAGAGGAGACGGCGAAAAAAAATGGCGAAACATTTTGTGGAGCGATGAAACAAAAATTAATGTATTTTGAAACGACTGTGCCCGGAATGTTCGACGCACTAAGGGTAAGGAATTCCATGTTCGCTTTACAAGGAAGACGGTCGAGCACAGGGGCGGCAATATTATGGTCTGGGGTTGTTTCTCGTGGTATGGTATCGGTCCAATACATCGAATTACCGACTTGGAAAATACAATGTTGAACTATGCTGTGTAAAATATGCCTCTTAAATGGAAATTCCAGCAGCATAACTATCCAAAGCATACTTCTAAGTTGGTAAAGGATTGGTTGTAAGATAATAATGTTGCTCTTCTTGATTGGCCCAGTCAATGTCTGGACTTAAATCCAATCGAAAATCTTTAGGGGGAGGGTTGAAACAAAGAATTGGAAAGGAGGTTCTTAAATATAAGGATCAGTCATGGAATTTTGTTCAAAATAAACCAGAAACAGACAACAAAATAATTGAAAAAAAAGGTTACATATAATATACCGGCTTTTAACGAAACTCCACCAATTTAGCAGAAAAAAACTTTATTTTTTACTTTTTTGCTTATTTTAACTAAATGTACTTATTATTTTGTCTAATGTCTTTTAATTAATTTCTTACTTTTTGAAAAACACTGAATTTAATTTTTGTTTTATATTATTGTTTTAGTATTTGTTTTATTTTTATTCTTATTTCTAATTTAAATAATTTTCGTCTACGAGCCTTAAAAAAAAAATTCGGTGTACTTATTATTTTGACCATATGTGTAAGTATGATCGAGATGCACTAGATGTCGTTAGAAAGATAGAATTTCGTACCCAAAAAATGACTCAGACAATTTTATGATTGTTTGACTCAGTGTTGTTTGAGACCGCATCAAAGATGGAATACCGCATCAAAGAGAAAATACGCCATATTTTGCAGTTTCTTTCGACAAAGGCAAAAAACGCAGGCCAGGCGACTAAAAATGTGAATATTCCTTACGGTCCCTATACATCGTTCCGGTAATTTTAATGTAAAAGATGCATCATGCTCTGGAAGGCGAATTGTCAAATATGTCGGTCAAATTATGGAAATCGTTAAGTCCGACCATCTTGTAAGCAATGTTTCGATTGTACAGGAGCTAAATATTGCGCAAAAAATTGTTTGGAATCACATGAAGAAGGTTGGATATTAAAAGAAGCTGAATGAAGAAGCACACTAGTTAACGTAAAAAAAACCTCAAGGACCGAATTTCCACCTGCGAATCACTGCTGAATCTCAGCAAAATCGAACCATTTCTCAAGCGGATGGTGGCTGTTAATGAAGATTGGGTTACGTACGTCAAAGTCAAACGAAAACAACAGTGATGAAATCTCGGTTAATTGTCACAAACAGTGACCACATCAGAATTAACAGTCGTGAAAGTTTTGCTGCATATTTGCTAGGATTGGCAAGGAATCTACTACTATGTGCTGGTCGTCTATAATATCTGTGCACTTTTGACAAAACAACCTCTTTCAAAAACAGCTATTTTTCTTAAAAGACCTCACAACTTTTTTTTAAAAATAATTGGTAATAATGTAATAGTGTAGTATAAAATTTGAATATTAAATTGACGTGGTGATATTAATAATTCTCTTCTAATACCAATAGATTTGCAAAAAACCTTAAAATAAAAATATTGGATGTTTTGTCAAAATTCTTTTCAACAAAAAAATAAACTTACGTTATACAAGTTGTTATGTCAAAATGGGTTTAAAAAAATCTGAGGTTGATATTGTGCTCTTATGTGAAGACAAGTTTTTCTGTGAAAATGAAACTAATAAAAAAATTCGAAATAGGTTGATTTTAAAAATGAATAGTATATTCGTTATAAAATAAATTCCTGAATTTAAATTTAAACAAATGGTTTTACTGAGTATCTTCATCTTCGATAAGGTCTGGGTAAACTTCAACGGATCGATCACCTTCAGCTTTAATGTTTTGATAAAACAGGTGGTAGTTTGTACTAATTAATGGCAGCATATCCAATAAATCTTTCTTTTTATTTTGTGATACAGCCAAAGGAGAATTATAGCTTCTGACTAATTGGGGAGTACGTTTTTTTAGACCGCGGGAGGTTATGTGTAGCTGCTGAAAAGGGTCTTCTTGGTGTAATGAATATTTGTACTGTAAAACTCCAGGCTTGCTTTTTTTCGTACCTCATCCAACGGACGTGTTTCCACTCAAACTTCTCACCTAAATAAGAGAAGATAAAGAAAATAATGCTGTTGAATCCCCGGTATTTGAAAATCTACCTGAAATGCTATGTGATCTCCATGTATATTTGTCTTTTAATAGTGCATGAAAGTCGAAAAAATCCTTTTGCCCTAATACATAGACAATATAGTTTTTATTGGTCGCTGATATCAAGTTAGCCCAATCGTGTGAGTGTTGAATAGATCTGAAAAAAATTTGTCTTTTCTTTTCTATTTGCGCGTGTACTGTATCACATTCAAGATGCGTATGACCCACAACAAGAAATTTATGATCAATTATATCAATACTTGTGTGATCTTCCAAAACTTTCTCAAACATTGCGCATATATATGAGTTGCGGTTCTGACCAGGACAGGAATCACTATATAAAATAACTTGTCGATCTGAATTTGGTAAATCCAATAGACATTTAAATATGCAAGACCCAATATCGTTTGCACCGCGCTTTGCAATAGTTTCGTTCCAAACATAGCATAAGGCATTTTTCTTTGCCCCATCATGCACGGTTAAATTAAAAGTCTACAAAGTCTCTTGTAAAAAAAATAGATGCTCGTAAATACGGAGTTGGGAGACATTGCTGCAAATCAGATGTGAACATTTTTATATTTTGATTACTACTTTTTGCGAAGTCCTTGTCTTCTTTCTTCGATTCATACGAGAAGTCTGCATCTTCGTGGTGATTTTTTTGTTGTAACTTCAGTAAATTTGTTTCACCTTCGTCATCAGAGTTTTTTATTTTGGACTTAAAGAGCTCGTACGTTTGGAGTTACAGTTTTATATTATGTAGTCTCGACTTGATTAGAGTTGATTCGTAGCTACAGTGGTGTCAACTTCAACTTTTCAAGTCCACAAAAACACTTGTTTGCAAATAATATTTTACTTTTTTCAATTTTAGTTTTCACATAACAACTACTTTCCACACAAGCCGTTTAGTCAAATTGAAATTATTAGTCGCGGCCTATCACTTGAGCAGTACGGTTGATACCTACCTACCTACCTACAATGTCAAAAATAATTTGCTCTGCTTGTTACAAAAGCATTAATAGAAGCAGTGTGATTGTTTGCAATATTTGCCAAAAAAAATTGCATAAGTTCTGTGCAAATATAGACAATGATGGTGCGATCACTGCCCTTTCCAGCTTTGCCAACATTGTTTACAATTGTGATAATTGTTTAATATCTGCTAGTGATTTGGTGAAGAAAGTTAGCTTGTTGTCTAATCAAATTGATGAAATTAAGTTGATGCTCTCTCAATTCATTCCTGTTAATACTGTAAACAACAATGTTCTCAACCAGTCTCATCGGCGTTCTTCTTTGCATCAAACCGGTTCTGAGTGTGCTCCGCGCTCTATGACTGATACTCTCTCTGCTGTAAAGAGTTTAAATGATATGCCTGATGGATCGATTTGTTTTGGTGTTGATGATGTTTCTGCTGCATGTTCTGCTGATAATGGTTCGCTTGCTGCTACTATGAATAATGGCTCGCTTGCTGCTTCTGTGAACATTCCTGATGTGGGTGCTGCTGATGCTGTTGTTGATATTGTGTTAAATGCAAATAATGATGCGTCATCTTTGCCGAATGACGATGTTTTCGCTGGCGCTGTTGGTGACGTTGCGCTAGCTGCTGGTTCTGCTGCTAACATGAAGTGGACAAATGTAACGAAAAGAAAGCAGAATAAACGACGTGTTGTGGTTGGCATAAATGTCAATACAGAGCTGGATGTTATCACTCAGATGAAATGGGTACATTTATCATCTTTTAAAACAACAATGACTGCTGATCGTTTGATAGCATATGTGGGTAATCATTTAAAAATTGATAAGGATTCTATTGCTTGCTATCCATTAATTAAAAAAGATATGATTGTTGATCATTTAAAATACGTTAATTTCAAATTAGGAGTGGCTCCTGAGCTATATGATAAATTGTTTAAATCTGAATTGTGGACTGCTAACATTAAGATTCGTCCTTTTAAGTTTTTTCCAAAGAAGAAGCCTCTATCTCACGAAGCTCAGTAATGCCATTAAATTCTAATAATTCGCCTTTGAAAATTTATTATCATAACGTGTCTGGTATGAGGACAAAATCTATGTTAATTTTTCCATTTACATCTCAATGTGATTATGATGTCTATGTATTTGTTGAAACTTGGCTTAATTCGGATTTTTTTAATGAAGAATTTTTTGATACAAAAAAATTTAATGTCTTTCGTAAAGATAGAGATTGTGTTTTAAGTGGCTGCTTGAGAGGTGGTGGTGTATTAATTGCTGTGAATAGTGCCTTCGTTTCGAAACAATTTGAATTAAGTGATGGCAACTTATTATTGGATCAACTTTGTGTTGAAATTCAATCTATTCAAGGAAATTTTTTTATTTGTGCCTCTTATATTCCGCCAAATAGTTTGGATAGTTTGTATCAGGCTCACTCAAATAACATTTTGCATATTTCAGACAATTTAAATAGTAATGATAAAATGTGTATCTTAGGTGATTTTAATCTAAATAATATTGTTTGGAATGAAGTTCATAACATTGATAAATTTCTTCCATGTAATGTTAATAAGTCGTTTGAAATTGAATTTATTGATGCATTACTTAGTATTGGTCTGCAACAAATTAATAAAGTGTTTAATAAATTAAGGCGTTTGCTAGACTTAGTTTTTGTTAGCAATGACATGTTGTTTTCGGTAGTTAAATGCAATTTTCCTGTTTCTCCTGAAACGGTTCATCATTCTGCAATTTGTATTAATTTACAATTTTATAATTTTTCGAAGTCTCACTTTCCTATATTAGCTAATGATTATGACTATAATTCCTGTAACTTTGATTCTTTAAATGAACTACTTTCAGATATCAATTGGCCCGATATTTTAGATAGTAATATTGTCGCTATTTGTTATGATGAATTTTTAAAAATGACAAATTTTATAGTCGAGCATAATATATCTCATATTAAGCCAAAGGTTTATAAATTACCTTGGTACACCAAAGGATTGAAAAAATTAAAAAACTTAAGGAATAAATTTTATAGTAAATTTATGATTTCTAATTCCCCGATTGATGAAAAATATTATATTCATTATATGCGTGAATTTAATTGTTTAAATAAATTTTTGTATAATCAGTATATACTATCGTTTAATGAGTCTTTAAAAGATAATCCAAGACGGTTTTTTTCGTATATAAAGTCAAAAAAAAAACAATTCTTCCATCCCTAAAGGTCTAAAGCATAATAATTTTGTTTCAAATTCGGCAGAAGAATCAGTAAACTTATTTAAGAATTTCTTTGAATCAAGTTTTACAAAAGATAATACTGTAAATAATTTTAGTAACTTCGACAATATTGTGCCTTGTGTTGATATTGGGTCTATTGACGTTTCTAATGAGGACATTCTGTCTGCCATTCTTAAGCTCAAAAATTCTTTTAAATCTGATCTGCATGGAATCTCTTCTTTTCTTCTTAAAAAATGCTCATCAGCTTTTTTAGTTCCTTTAAAAATTTTGTTTCAAAAATCACTTGATTCTGGATATTTTATTCATAAATGGAAAACTGCAACAGTCTTTCCAGTTTTTAAGTCGGGAGATAGAACCTTAGTTACTAATTACAGGCCTATTTCTAAGTTGCCTAACATTGCTAAAGTTTTTGAGCATATTATGCATGAAAAATTATATTTTTTAATAAAGAGGCATATTAACCCTAATCAGCACGGGTTTTTTTCTGGTCGTTCCACAACTACTAACTTAGCTATTTTTAGTAATTTCTGTTTAAATGAATTTGAAAATGGTGTTCAAGTAGACACGATATACACGGACTTTTCTAAAGCTTTTGACAGAGTTCGCCATGATATTCTCTTATTTAAGCTTCATAAATTCGGTTTCCACTCCAATGTCTTAAATTGGTTGAAATCGTATTTGGGTAATCGGGTATGTACTGTTTGTATTGATGGTTATTATTCTAGTGCTTATTTTCCTACCTCTGGTGTTCCACAAGGTAGTATTCTTGGGCCTTTATTGTTTAATATTTTTGTTAATGATATTGGTATGTGTTTTAAAAATTCGAAATATCTTATGTATGCAGATGATCTAAAGATTTTTAAATCAATCTACACGTTGAATGATGTTACGTTGTTGCAGGAAGATTTAGACAGGATTGCTATTTGGTCGAAAGCTAATGATTTGCCATTCAATACTAATAAATGTTTTAAACTGACATTCCATCGCTGTAGAAATACAATTAATTCATTATATCATATTTATCATGAAATCTTGGAAGAAATTTTTGAATTTTCTGATTTGGGGGTAGTTTTTGACTTCAAATTTACATTCAAAAATCACCTAGATTACATTATACCAAAAGCTTATGCGATGTTTTATTTTATTCGTAGAAATATGTATAAATTCTCTAATCCTTATACAAAAAAAGTTTTGTTCTCTGCTTTTGTACGTTCTAAACTCGAGTATGCATCGGTTATTTGGAATCCTGTTGCATCAATTCATTCTATGCGGATTGAAAAAGTACAGAAAGTGTTTTTAAGGTATGCCTTGTCGTCACTTAACCTTACTTCTCCTTTACCGTCCTATGAAAGGCGCTGTGCATTCATTTCGTTGCAAACTTTGGAGGCCAGAAGGAACATAGCGTCTGTTATGTTTCTTCATGCCGTTGTTTCGGGATATATTGATTGTTCAGATCTACTTGCACTCATACGTTTTAATGCTCCATCTCGCTCTCTCCGTCATATGCATACTTTTAATATTGTTATGCATTCGTCTAATTATATTTGCAATGAGCCCATTAACAGGTCAATGATTTTGTTTAATAGATTCTGCAACAACATTGACCTTTGCCTGCCTCATAATGTCTTTAGGCAATTAGTATGTAATTTATTAAATTAGTTAAATTATTTACTTTATTTTTGTTAATTAGTTATATAAGATATTTGCTGGTCTGTAAGGATATAATCCATAGACTAAAATAAACAAATGAAATGAAAAAAAAAATGAAATTTTTCTATTAACCATTGAAAAAATTATCTTGTTCCAAACAAAATAAAATTTTTCGAACACAAGTTTTGATAAATAAACTTGTTTGAAGAGAAGTTGTTTTGTTAAAACGAAACATGTGCATGTTAGAAACAATTAAATACAAATAAACTGTTTTGTCAAAACGATATAGGAATTTAGTTATTTGTATTTCAAATCATTTTTAAACTGTTTGAGACAAGCTATTTTATAAAATAATTTTTCTAAATAAACGGAAAAAAGTTGATGACGTAGAAATGCAACGGTTACACCGAAAGAACCGTGATAATATTATATACACGACATAATCATAATAATAACATAATAAAAATCTTGGGAAAATGCGTTCTTTCGAGAGAAGTTGTTTTGTCAAAAGTCCACAGATATAATCGCACAGAAACGATCAACTTGGACCAATACAAAGGGAATTGCATTCTATAATTACAACGCTAGGTCACATACATCGGTAGTGACTCGCCCCTGGGGCTACTTACTGTACCTCTATTTTCTTGTTCAAAAATTCCCCTCAATAGAAGCTTGTGGAAATCGACGTTCCAATTTTTTGACCATAGGGACGATAGTTTCAACGAGAAAGAAATAATGGAATTACCTTCAAAATTGCAACAAGTTATAGAACAAAATGGTGCTTACTTGAAATAAGTCGGATCATCCCAACTATTCTAATTGAAGCTCTCAATGTCATGCGAAAATAATGGATTTCTTTTTACCACAACTTACATCCTCATCACTTATTTTCAGAGAAAATAAGTGTTACTTAGTACTTTTCAACTTCATGGTTGTTGTCCATATCCCAACAGTCGAATATTTTCATCAGCCGGATGTACATTCAGTATACTTTTAACAAGTAGACTTTTTTTTTATTAATCCCAAAAATTGGCCGGACTTGTGTTATTAATATGAATGAAAATCGTTAAAGTCGTTATAAAAAACAATTATAGATATTATTGAAATTCAATGAAGGAGAAATGTTTATGAGAAAACCGTAGCGAACGAAACTTTTTTAAAAAAATTCAAAATTTGAAGAAAAGTACTTATTTGTACGATTTTTAGCATGCAAAAAGTGTTTTACTTGGATCATTTACGGATTATTATTTGTTTAGAGATGTGCGATTTGTGGTTTATCTATACTGTAATTAATAAGTTATTCGATTATTAAAAAATTTTCATTATTCAGAAATATGACTAATCAATTCAATGGAAATCTAATTAAATAAGTTTTAATACTTTATTCAAAATTTAAAAAATTTTTTGTTTCTCTACATATACATAAATAATAACGTAAGAATACACAAGACAGTTGATATTTAAGGTATCACGTCACTTTTGTTAACAAAAAAAAGGTCGCCTACAATAAACTGCATCCCCTTACGATGAAAACCCTAATGGTCAAACTCGTCATACTTCATAATTTCTATACCGAAGAAGGTAGCAAAATAGAACAATCAATTGATGAATACCGCAAACTTTATAAGGATCGTAATTTTAGAATATGTATTTAGAACAGAAAAAACTGGATTCAGTCGTGAATTCAAAGTAGGCAAAAAGTTTAGAGTTTTGTTTTCGTACCTGTACCTGTACCGAATAGAAAAGAATAATAACTCCATCCAGAGAAAAATGAAATGAATGAAAAATGAAAAATTCTACTTTAATAGCAGCTACGCTAGGTCGGTAGGGTTACCTATTTCTCGATTTCAAAAATAAGGTTGAATAAGACACACAAAAAGCTAAGATTTCGATGAAACTTTTATTTCAATGTCATTTAAATGAACGCCTCTGGATTGGCTGTAACAGTGCATTCTTTTGAGAATCTCTAGTGCAAAAAATACGCCATAATGAGTTGTAAGATAGGCCCAGTTGCTGAGATCGCTGTGAAATTGACAAATTCGGATTATCCGCCACAGTTTCACTAACAGAAGCGATATTTTCAGCAGTACGCACATTGCGATGATGAATAGGCCTGATCACATCTGCAACGCTCCCAGTCTTTTCAAATTTCTTTAAGTCGATTATGATGACCACAATCACTCCTTAATGCGCGAAAAGTGACCACGTTTGAATCACAACATTGGTAGTAAGTTTTGTTGTTGTTAAACAATTAAGGCAAAATTTTCACTAAATAAATAGCACTTCATGTGACAGGTATTTGACAGCTGACAGCTTTGTCGGATCAGCGGTTTTGAAACCACTAAGTGGATGGCCCGTTTTATGTAATCGTAAATGCAGTCTATCTCCGTCTGTCAACCACGCAAAAGCATCATATGCACTGCAGCTCCGACTTCCGTTTTGGTTTTTCTCCAAATGCATAGTAGTAAATGCATAGAATAGTCCTAAAACTAGCTGACATGACGTAGAGATGGCGCCAGAAGTTTGAAAGACTTATTTTGGTGAAGAGTGGCAACCTTATAAAACATATGTATGTTTTAAGTTTTAAGGCGCCACGACGAGGGAAAGGGTCTGTAAAATATTGTGTAGCAGAGTTTTACCGAGACGAATACTATAATGGTCGACCAATCCACAAAATGGTATTGAATGATCGTCGGCTGAAAGTGCGTAAGTTAGCTAAAATGATAGGTGTTTCAAAAAGTGCTATACATCAGATATTGACCGAAGATTTGAAGACGAGAAAGCTGTGCGCAGGATGGGTGCCGCGCTTACTTTCAATAGAGCAAAAACAGCGTCGTGAAGATGTTTCAGTAGAGTGTTTCGCGGTGTTCAACCGTAATAAAGCTGAATTTTTGCATTGATTTATAGCCATGGATGAGATATGGGCCCACCACTTCACATCCGGGACAAAGGGATAGTCAAAGCAGTGGACTGGGATGGGAGAATCGTGTTCAAAGTAAACGAAGACGGTTCCATCTACCGGCAAGGTAATGGCGTCTGTTTTTTTAGTTTGTGCATGGGATTCTTTTTATTGATAATTTTCGAAAAGGAAAAACCATCAACGGTGAATATTATGCTGATTTATTACAGTGTTTAGTGATAAAATTATTGAAAAAAGGACGCAATTGGTGAAAAAGAAGTGTTGTTTCATTAGAGCAATGCTCCAGTTCAGACATCTACTATTGAATTGGTGGTAAAAGATTTGCAACGAAGAATAAACAGGTGGAGTCTGCGTTTGAGAATTTTTACTATAAACAGGATATAGAAGCTATTGAATATCGCTAAAAGGGGTTATGTTGAAAAAAAACAACATTTTCACAACTTTTTCGTGTTTTTTTTTGTTAGGTCGGCTAGTTTTGGGACCGTTGTACAGCTCTATTTTTATTAATCTGTAAAATGTTATGTATGTTAAACTTTCGCAAAGAAAAGTAAAAGTTTTGTTCACCGTAATTTATGATTCTCAGGTGTTTTCACTCTGTTTAATCTCATTTTGTTTTTCTTTGACTACGTCTATTCAGAGAGTTAAGACCACTTAAGCATAACATAAAATAGAACAGAACACAAATGAAAAGAGCCGAATGGAAAAAAATTACAGAGAAACGTGTTTCTATGTTGCCCATTCATTCCTTTATTGCTACTGCTTTCAGTCATTCGGTCTCCTTCATTACGTTATATCATCGTACATTCAGTGCTCTCACAGAAGTTGTTGTTTATCTGTCATTAGCTAAATTAGGTTTTAACTTTTTTTCACCCCACATTTTTCTCCTCTTTTATGTGAAACTTTTTTTTTTTTTTTTTTGAGGGGTTGTTCGAATTTTCTTCTTTGGGGCATTTTGAC
>JAHXMU010024332.1:34842-51977 GCA_019455685.1 Philornis downsi
TAAACAATTCTATTTAATTTTAATATTATAAATAATGTAAGGAAATTTTGTTCCGTAGATTTAAATAAATAAATAAGTAAAATAAAAAAAAAATGAAATAAGGCCTGATTTTGATTTGAAGTGTCCCATATATGTAGAAGCTCTCTTTTATGACGCATTTTCTCTGGAAATGTTGTGAAATCATTTCTTAAAGAAATATACTTAATGCACAGCTTTGAAGTATGCAAGTCGGCATTATGACTTATTTGGCTTCAACTACAACCGTTTGACGGTTGCAATTTTTTCTTTGTTTATTTTTTGAGGCACCTTTATAAGGGACAGGCATTAAAGTCATTAAATGCGCATTTGTTTGCATTAAAATTGCTTACTGTCTCTCATGCAATCATACATTTTTGCTGGGATATCAGACGACTAACTTTTGTTGCGTCTTCCAAGTTTATCTTTTGTTTCCAAATGATTCCGTAAATCAATATAATATAATCTATAAATGTGAATTACCGATATCAGCAGATACGTTCAGTAGGTCAGACCCTGAAGTGTTTATGTTTGTCTACGTGATGAAGGCTTATTTCTGTTTTTGCTCAGCGATTTCAATGGAATTGAAGTTTCAACAATTTAATAATTGAATTCGAATTGATTTGCTGTATTAATAACATACCCTGTTTAGCTGGTGAAGTTTGTTAAGGAGTTAATATAACCTACTTCGAAATTAGTACCTGGGAGAGATTGAAGATGGAGTTGCAAAACGTTGTTTTCAAATATTTGTATGGTTTTGCCTTTACGATTTTGTTAGCATTTTAAAACTCAAATTTAGCTATGAGTAACCAATCAACACTTTTCTTTTTATTTTATAACGTTTGAATGTCTCAACATTAGTTTATCCCAGTAGAATAATGTGTTGTAGTATCACACTATGCTCTGTTCAAAGTTTGAGAGTAAGGCTACCACTATCTACTGAACATATGTTCTTAGCACAACATTCTTATTGGCTAGGAAATGTGCAACTAATATTGTATGCAGTCAGTTTTCGTTTTGTGTTTTTTTAAAGACTTATCCAAGCGTTTTACCCATCAGCAAGGCAACTCACGTATGAAAATAGTATTTTGATACGTCTTGTATAATGGGATTTGTTTATTGCTATCATTTGCTGTCGAAATACTGAGAAACAAGCAGAACTTTTAGATGTCGAGCCAAAAATAAGAATAACAAAAAAACCGAAAAAAATATCGTGCGAAAACGTGAACATTTTCTTCAGACGCAAGTGACTTAACGAAATTTAGGAAAAAAAAAAACAAATGTTGTTTGTCAAAAGCCAGACGGTTGCAACAAACAGTGGGAGTAGACGATTGAGTTTGCCGGCAGTATTGAATTTCTGTAATATTATAATTCAGTTATTGAATTTCGCTGCAATATTCAAAACTAGCACCGTAGGGGATCGATGATGTGAACAAAATATTTGAAAAATGGTGAACTTTTAAAAAAAAAGAATTTATAGGACTCAAATGGGCGGAAGTGTGTCACAAAAGCGCCTTCGCACTGATAGAATGTTTTACGACGGTGGTTTTGGTGGAGATCTTAAACGTGGTGCATTTGCTGAAAATTCGAAGCTATCGAAAGTTCCAAACTAAATCAAAAAGTCAATTCAAAAATCATAAAATTTGGTAAATTGTTGCAAATTTTCGAGAACAAGGAGCAGTAAGGAACCTTCCTGGTGCTGGCAGAAGACGAACGGTGCACACGGATGACAATATTCAAGTGGAACAGGAGAGTATTCAGGAGGATCTACAAACATCAACCAGGAGACGTTCGACACAACTTGGCATCTCAAGAGGGTCGCTGCAGCGAATTTTGCATAGCAGAAGAATGTTTCCATACAAAATTCAAATTGTCCAAAAATTGAAACCGACAGATTACCAGCAACAACTTGACTATGGAATTTATTTCCAGCAAAAAGCACGTTATATCACTTATAATTTAAAGTGATATAAGTAAATAATTCAATAATAATAATTCAAAAAAAAAAAAACTGCTTTATAAAATTGTTGTTTATTTAAGCTGTATTATTAATGATATTGAGATCCCGTAAACAAAAAGTAATAAATACTTTCTCTACATTGATGGAAACGCCACAAACTCAATGCATTGGATACTGTAGTTTTTAAGTGATTATCGTTGAGCGAAATTAACTGGTATAAGCATTAGTAAGAAGAGGAAAGAACAATTAAAAAAAACACACACAAATACGATAAAAAAATTCCATATTTATGAAAAATTTAACTGAAACGTCATTTATTGTGGGGGACTGCACAGAGTGCAATATGCGGGTGTGGTTCAAAAAATGATGAGCTTATAAAACGGATCTTTTTGAAAGAGTGATCACAAGTTTCATGGTGATTTTATTGTCGTCTTATCTACCTGGAACTCTACTAAACAAACAATCGGCACTCCCATTACGTTTCTCAAAAGGAGGACTTCAGATAGTTACAATTTTGTTTCTTTTAAAGCGATTTTATTTAGAGCATTCCTTGACTCAAAAGTTCTATGCTGGTTGTACTAACGATTCCGTGGTATAAATTTAAGAGTAAATATTTTGCTCAAAATTTTACAAATTCGTATGTAGCGAAATGTAAGTAATTTCTTTGGAGGCTGTTGCAAAACTGGAGAGTAGTACAAAAACGCTTCAATCAATATAAAGTTCTTTGAAAATCAGTGTGGAATGAAGACTCCATTGAATTAAGTCCGATTTGTGTACTTCTGGTAATTGCTAATGAGTGATTGGTGTTGACCAGAATCGGAGATTTATATAATTTAGTACAGTAGAACTCCAATTATCCGAATCAATTGGGACCGGACCACATTCGGATAATCAAAAATTCGGATAATTGGATTTTTTCTGAAAAAAGGGGATTTTAAAGTAAAAGAGCTTATTTTTGGCATTGTATGCATTAGTGAAGTAAAAAGAAGTAAAAGTACATAAAAAGAATATATAAAAATAAAAGAATGCACATATGTACATATGAACGAGTAGGAGGACAACAACACAATGGCTAATGGCTAATGGCTTCGGATAATCAGCGATTCGGTTGATCGGAGTTCGGATAATTGGAGTTCTACTGTACACATTTAAGCCTAAAATAAGAACGGTTTACAAAGTGTCGAGAATATTTTTAGAATTTGTTTTTGAATTCTACATGTGTCATAACAATTGTCAATACAATTACAATAAAATGCTATAAATTTGCATAGTTTTGAAATTTTTAGACACATGTTTAATTTAATTTATGAAAATAATAATTATTTTGACATCCTATCGAAATTCAGCGACATCAAACACCTGTCAAGGAATCTTAAGTATTGAAAGGGAACGCAGAAATATGGATAGAAATATTAATATTACTGATGTTTAAGTTTTTTATCTAAGTTGAGAAAAATTAAATAAATTTGACAGAATATTTACATATTCGAGACTGGTCCCTAAGCAAAGAAGACACAAATAAGTTGGGAAATTTTTTTTTGTTTTTCAATATAAACTCCTTTTAGTTTGATACATTTTTCCAGCGATATTCAATAGCTTCTATACCCTGTTTATAGTAAGAACTATCAAACTCCTTAAAATAGCCATCAACCGTAGACTCCACGTCTTTATTGTTGGCAATTTTTTTACCACCGAGTCATTTTTTCGTGTTTGAAAGTAGAAAATAGTTTGAGGGAGCTAAATCTGGAAAATAAGGTGCGTGATGAAGCAATTCCAACTTTAATTCAATAATTTTGGCCATCGCAATAGTATATGTATGTGTGAACTGGGGCATTGTCTTGATGAAACAACATTTTATTTTTCACCAAGTGCAACATTTTTCCATAATTTTATCGTTGAAACGCTACAATTAATTAGCATAATATCCGCCATTGATGGGTTTCCTTTCCGTTGATAATCCTCAAAAATTATCCTATGAGCATCCCAAAAAACAGACACCATAACCTTGCCTGCAGATGGAATCGTCTTCGTCTTCTTTGGACACGATTCTTCCATTAAAGTTCATTGCTCTGACTTCTCCTTTGTCTTAGGTGTGAAGTGATGCACTCATGTCTCATTCATGGTCATAAATCGATAGAAAAATTCAGCTTTATAGCGGCATAACATCGC
Organism: Philornis downsi; assembly: GCA_019455685.1. Taxonomy (NCBI): domain Eukaryota; kingdom Metazoa; phylum Arthropoda; class Insecta; order Diptera; family Muscidae; genus Philornis; species Philornis downsi. The sequence goes on from JAHXMU010024332.1 coordinate 38,987, forward strand.
CAAACACTCTACTGAAACATCTTCATGACGCTATTTTGGCTCTATTGAAAGTAAGCGCGGCACCCATCTTGCGCACAGCTTTCCCATATTCAACTATTCGGTCAATATACGACGTATGACACTTTTTGGAGTGCCTATCATATTGGCTAGCCGACAATCATCCAATACCATGTTGTAGATTTTCCTAACCGTGTCTGTCGTAGACACCTCAATTGGTCGACCATGTTCGATATAACACCTCGTACGGCCTCGTTTAAACTATGCTATCCAATATTTTACAGCCATAAACGAAGCAGCAGACCCGCGGAGTAAAATCTAACTCGGCTTTAATATTGGTTGGAAATATTGAATTCCAAAACGGTGACCAATTTTTTCCATGTTTCCAAATTCACTGAGATCGTTTACTTTTGAAACTTAAAACATACATCTATACATCAGGTCGGGACCGCCCTCGTACTAGTACATGCACCCTCATCTAACGCTCGATAAAGAGGACACAGAGAAAATTTCAGAAATTCTAACTTTTAGATGAAAACCTGGAAGAAAGAAAAAAATAAAGTGAAGCCATTCCGTAAAAAATGGCGGGATGTTACGTCGTGGTCGTGCTATGTTAAGAGATATTTAGATATTCGTGCTTTTAGATCGTAAATGAGGAAGAAAGGGGCATAAATGGCAGAGCCGCCTAGAGCAAAATGTCTGAAACTGAAATCGCAAGAATTCACCTTTTCAGAGAAAAGTCATAGACAAGAGGAAACAAAAACGTAGGTTTACGTAGTGATAATAAATATAAAAATAATAAAGTTAGCTGTGTTGGCCTAAATCTGAATTGTTAGCCGCTCACCCCGATGTGAGATAGAGGCGTCACTTTTTCTAGTCAAGTCATTAACTCAGAATCGTAAAAATTGGCAAAAAAAATTCTGCTAGCTGTGCTAACTAGAATGGGTCATAGTTCACCTTCCAGTTTCATTAGACGGAACATAAGTATTAGTATTAGGTCAAGGATCACTTTCATTGGCATTATTTACAATAGATTCCATCATTTTGTCCCATTATACAACAGCTTATGCCATTTCCTACATCTCCACAGTGCTAACTTAGCTCACACACGTACTTTGGGAAAGTTGTGCCAACCGAAAGTGTGCACTTGACATTGGCAACATTGAGGGAGCCGAACAAATGCCCCTTTTACGGTCTAGCGGCGGCTGATTGCGTTCACGCAAGGAAACTAAAAACGAAACGTATCCTCCGAATAAAGTAGCAACACCGCATTTGTCTGTTCCAAGACATTAATTTTCGTACCTGAAATGTTAAGTTGCATCATCTTTTGCATAATGAGAACCCGAACACCAGAAGGACCGAAAAAGTTTTTGGGTATACATTTTGTCGAAAGTGTCATAAGAAGCAAAGGTTGTAACATTTACGGGGACAACAAAAACTTTCTGTAAGCCAAAAAGTGTTAACTAATTCCAGCAGAAAGAAAGAGTGGGATAGCGCACAAACTACAATGGATATTACACAAAAGGCAGTGTCAGACATTTATATAGCCAGTTTTCTTTGGCTTTTAACCAAGGTTATAAAACAACAGAAACTTCTAACGAAAACATTAAAACGAAAAACCAGATGACTTTTCCAACCTCCACCCTTCGAAAAGACTCGCATTCCACCATTTGCATTGGCATCTTGTGATGTTTGCACTCCTGGGCGTTTTTCGTTTCACTTTTTTACCGTCGGTTATTGTTTTCTTGTGCCCAGAATTTTTATGAATTTCCTTGAAGAAGTTTGCACCTGATCTCCCGACGATGATTTTAAGCTGCATAACTTTTGACAATGGGGGAAAAGTTACTTTAATGAAATTGTGGTGAATCCAAATGGGTGAAAGAGCAGAAGATAGAAGAAGTGAAATACGAATTTCGTAACAGAGTTTTGCTGTTAAAAATATGGCACAGTGTTGTGGGTTCGGCGATAAAGTGATTTATTTCATACCATAAAAATTTGGCAAATATGAGGTGACATGAAATAAATGTAAAACATAGAAGGAAACAGATATTTTTATACCTAACCTAACAGAATGTTACTTCACATTGCAATTAATTGTATGGAAGAAAATAAAAAATAAACATATTCTCCTGCATCCCATAAAACATGGTTCGAGCTTCTCTATAGAGGTTAAATTACTATAAAGTAACGATCTATCTCACCTCAGCTGCTTTCCTCGTCCTCGAGCGACAAAAATGTCACCAATGCATGAGGGAAAGGTTTATACTACGCCTTAAAGCACGCAGTGACGTTATTATAGAAGCCATTTTAATTGGGTTTATATAGCTGATAAATGCTAAATACCATAGACATGAACCGAAATCACATCAAACTCTAACAAACAAGAAAAATCTGCTTGAGACTACAAGTAGAAATTTTAATTTTTGGCGAAAATTAGCGAAATTTTTTTTCTATAGTGATTTAACCTGTATGGCTTGCACGTATTTTATTTTTAGACTCACTCAACAGGGAACTACAGTTTAACCACTATTGAGAACGTCACAGTTTCAAAAGCATTTCATCGATTACTTGACTACTCGAAATGTTCGTCAGACACATCGAAGTGGCCGCCGATCAGAAAATAAATGGTGGCTGCATCGGGGATTGAACCCACGATTATGCGAGGAATAGAAGAGAATACAATATCCGCCTCTATTAGCCTCACAAATGCGAGCCCTTTTGAGCACATTTTTAATTACATTCTCACACATTTCACGCGGTATTTCATTAATTCCATCACGTATATTTTGTTTGAGTTGCTCAAGCGTTTCTGGTTTGTGTGTATAAACCTTGCTTTTCAGACATCCCGACAAAAAGAAGTCCGAAGCAGTCAAATCAGGCGGCCGTGGAGGTCAATCAACATCACCATTTCTTGAAATAACTTGTTGTGGAAAGAGGTCTTGCAGTAATTCCATTGTAATCCTGGCTGTATGCGATGTGGCACCGTCTTTTTGATACCACATGTTAACCAAGCCCAAAGTATACAGTTGTGGCGTTAAAAAGTTTCCAATCATATCACGATATCGCTCCCCATTGACAGTTACCGTTACGCCGTTTTCAGTTTCAAAGAAGTAACGTCCAATGATTCCTCTAGACCAAATTGCACACCAGACTGTCACTTTTAATGGATGCAAAGGTGACTGATGAATAATTTGAGGGTTTTCCATTACCCAGAACCGACCATTCTGTTTATTCACATATCCATTCAGATGAAAATGTGCCTCGTCACTCATTATGATTTTGCATAAAAATCGGGGTTGTCATGGGCAAGCTGTAACATCCACATGGTCTTGTGGAAGAAGCTCTTGTGTCAGCTGAATCTTAAATGGAAACAAATGCAAATCGTTGTGCAAAATTGTGGCCAAAGTTGTTTTTTGAAGACCAAGCTTCTGAGATTGATGGATTGTTTTAAACATTTTCTTGAGCAGCAGTAATGTTTTGAGCTGATCTTGTAGTACGTTGTGATCCATGCTTATCCCTATCGGCTACAGACTCTCTTTCTTTTATTTCAGCTATTTCCCTAACTGTTGAACGGGGATTAACAATAATTAAATCTCTCACTTCCTCGGAAACAATTTCTTTTGGTCGTCCTGATCTGGGAGCGTCCGTTACCGAGAAATCGCTCATAGAAAATCTTTTAAACCATTTCTGGCAAGATCTTTCATTTGGTTCGTTTTCTTCATCAAGTCTGTTATTTTTTGACCGGTTCCAGCAGCCGTTTTTCCTTATCCAAAATAATACAGCATAATATGCTTAAAATGCTCTTTTTCCACTTTTTAAAACTCTATTTTTTAAACGCCATAATCACTGACGACCAGAACGAGAACACAAGTAAACAATAGTAAACGGTTTAGAGAAGGGATGGGAGGAAGTTATGATAGTATTTGAAGGAACTCTGCGTCATGAAAAGGAACGTACGGTGACCTAACAAATTAACCGAACGAAGTTTCCGAACAACCCGATTTGTAAAGATGGGGGCAACGTCCTCCACGTTAGTACCCGCATGTACCACAAATAGCTGAAATGAATTCAATAGGAAAAACTTGTCCACATCGAGACTGAATGGACAACTTTACAGCGGGCGTTAAAATACGCTTTTCTTATTTATTTATTAACTAGAACCAATATATATAGTGATATTTTATAGGCACGGGAAAGGATCACCCAAGGAACTGCCATAATTGTGGGAAAATTATTGAAAAGTTCTAGAAAATACTAAATTTCACTTGAAAAAGGGCAAGCCAATGCAAAGAATATGTTAAGTATGAGAAGAAGAGGTGTATGCAAACGTCTGCTCATGAATCAGTGCATCGTTTACAAGACTATGGCCCGAAGGTGTTACAATTGGAACAATTTGGTCAATTAAGAAGAAACTTGTTCACGCAAGGAATCTCACCATTTAAGAAATGAGCCGTTTTTAGAGCTTTACTAATATTTTTTCCATTTATTCTATAAATAAAATAAATCTATGCTCGCGGTTGACAGATATGGTGATACAGAACTGCTTCAATTTATATACATTTGTGAGGGAAAATCCCATTTCTAGACTATCGTTTAATGTAAAATAGTAAAGAATATGAAAAATATAATAAGTTAAGTCGATTTATTATACAGCGTGACCCAGAATAAACGAAGTGGTGTGAATTCCTTATAACTTTTTTATTATAATTTTTTTTTCTTTTCTTTTTAGTATTTTGTAAAGAAGACTTGGAGAATTTATAATGAAGCAATACACAACTGAACAACGTACCCAAATCGTTGAAATTTACTTTGTAAATCAACGGTCCATTGTGTTGACTCAGCGTGCATACCGTCGTCAATTTAATGTGCGGGTTGCACCGTCTCAGTCAACAATAAACCGTCTTGTTGCAAATTTTCGAGAACAAGGAGCAGTAAGGAACCTTCCTGGTGCTGGCAGAAGACGAACGGTGCACACGGATGACAATATTCAAGTGGTACAGGAGAGTATTCAGGAGGATCCACAACCAGGAGACGTTCGACACAACTTGGCATCTCAAGAGGGTCGCTGCAGCGAATTTTGCATAGCATAAGAATGTTTCCATACAAAATTCAAATTGTCCAAGAATTGAAACCGACAGATTACCAGCAACGACTAGACTATGCAATTTATTTCCAGCAAAAAGCACAAGAGAATCCTAACTTTATTCATAACTTAGTTATGAGTGACGAAGCCCATTTCCAATTAAATGGGTTCGTTAACAAGCAAAACTGTTGGATATGGGCTACGGAAAACCCGAGAGTACTTCATCAACTACAATTACACCCAGTTAAGTGTACTGTTTGGTGCGGTGTTTCTTCAGAAAGGATCATTGGCCCATATTTTTTTGAAAATGAACGAGGTGTTGCCATTTCCATCAATGCTGATCGATATCGGGTTAAGTTGGAAAATTTTGTAACGCCAGCCGTGGAAAACTATCCGCAAATATGGTTCCAACAGGATGGAGCCACAGCGCACATTGCGAGGGCCACAATGGCTCTTTTACGCGACATATTTGGTGAAAGAATAATTTCGCGTACAAGCAATTTTAATTGGCCTCCGCGTTCCCCGGATTTAAACGCTCCAGACTTTTTCCTTTGGGGTTATTTAAAAGGGAAAGTTTATGTTAATAAGTCCAGGACTACTGACGAATTAAAATCCAATATTCGAGACGAAATTAACAACATAACACCGGAAAATTTTGCGGAAGGTCATGGAAAATGTGCTGGAAAGAGCACATTTGTGCGAAGCAGAAAATGGCCACCACTTGCGGGATATCATTTTTAATAACTAATCTAAAAATATTCCCCATAAATTTACTGTATTTAAAAAAAAAAATTAAAAAAATATGTCTTAAATAAAAAGTTATAAGCAATTCACACCACTTCGGTCATTTTGGGCCACCCTGTATTTAAAAGTACATAATACTAATCTGAATCGGTACTTGATTAACTACCCAATATTATAACCTAACTGAAGCAATAAGTCTCAAGTATCTTTAAGTCGTAAAATTGGTTAAATATGAAAACACGTACCCGAACAAGAAATAAAAACCATCTGTCGAGCAATTGACTTTCGATAGTATATTCTTTAATAAAACGCAACGTACGTAGGAACTGATATAAGTTAGAAGAACTTATCCCACTTCGTACACTTTTTAATGAATATGTTCTAATTGTGGACGTGGTTATTAAAAAATAATCCAAATGTACCTGAATCCTACAGACCCTCTTTCTTTTATTTCAGCTATTTCCCTAACTGTTGAACAGGGATTAAAAATAATTAAATCTCTCACCGCCTCGGAAACAAATTATTTTGGTCGTCCTGATCTGGGAGAGTCCGTTATGGACTCTCCTGAGCCACTAAGCCACTTTTCGTGTAATAAACCAGTACATCGTTTCTGAGACAGTCGACCGCAGACCGTGGTGTAGGTATTATTAGCTTTCACCCATGAATAATTCCTAACCCAATAGAGATAATTTGATTTGCCGCTTCTGATCGATCCGAAATTCGTATTCCAATTCAGCTGATTTTTTTAAATACGAAAAAAAACTTGAAAACGACAAGGTCACAACACTATTCAAAGCTTGTGTCATTATATAGTTTCTCAATGTTCGACTAATCGGTAAGTTATCTTCTTGTTTTTCTTAGGTGGCGACTGGAATAGACATCCTTATCTATTATACGACGCCCGTAGAAAACAATTCCAAACGCTTCGATCTTCTGCGCTTCCCCTCCAATTCGTCACACCAAGTTTCGATAGTATTTCAAAAGCCTAGTCCTTCCAACGTAGTTTTGGTAGCACTCTTCTTTGCCGTCTATCGAGTTCATTGTCGAAAACTTTCCGTGCCAGAGCATTTGGGTCCGTCCGCACAACATGGCTCAGCCAACGCAATCGCTGTACATTAATGCGTAGAGCTCATTGTTCATGCGATGCCGATACTCTCCGTTAACGATGATGAGTCCATATATTTTCCGGACTATTTTCCTCTCGAAAAGTGCCAGTACTGGTTCATCCGCTTGCATCATAACCCAGGATTCTGCACCATATAACAAGACAGGTAGAACCAACGTCTGGTACAGTTGGATTTTTGTTTGTCGAGAGAGGGCTTTATCATTGAATCGCTTGCTTAGCCCATAGCAAGACCTGTTAGTAAGCAGTACTCTCCTCTTTATCTCCATGCTGACATCATTCGTTTTGTTTACAGCGGAACCGAGGTAGATGAATTCTTCCACCACTTCAAAATTGTAGTTGTCAACGTTCACACAGCGTCCCAAACGGGTAGAGTCTTTGTTCGTTAAAACCAATAACTTTGTTTAGTCCTCCAGACCCATTTTCACAGCTCCCTTTTCGATGCTTGAGAAGGCTGCAGTAACATCTCGCAGTTTCCTGCCAATGATGTCTATGTCATCTGCATATGCGAGTACCATATAGCTTTTGTTAAAGATGGCATCAGTGGCGTTAACTGCAGCTTTCACCATAAACATCCCCAACAGTATGTTGAAGAGGTCGGTAAGGTATCACCCACTATAATTTTGAGGTTCCGCAACAATGTGCGCTTATGAATTTCATAGTCTGTTGAGCAATAACAGGCATCATCATTATCACCGGCTCCCCCTCCCATTTTGCTAAACCAATGGCAAGGACAACTGCGCTTTCGCTGAGCATTAGTTTGTGGTGGGAGTCTGACACATTGGGTGTCATCATATTCAGCATTCACTCGGTATCGGCTTCATCGTTAGATATGAAACAAAGCTAAACCCAAACGCATCAAGCAGTCGGAGTGCGGGTGACGAATGCTTTCTGTCTATTGTCCCTGTCACTGTTGTTACTCCTGTTCAGGTGGCTTGAGTGTATATACACATATACGAGTATGTGTATGTATGTCTGTGATGATAGCATTGCTGCTGTTATTCAGTTCTGCTGTTGATGCTGTTGTCTTTTGTTGTCACTGCGTTTAAATCTCATTTGAGTTATTGCTGCAATTATCTTTTGAAGTCTGAAGTTTTATAACGTCTCTGGTGTTGTCGTTGTTGTTCTTATGTATTTTTGAAATACGAAGTTTACCTGCCGCCATAAAATGTACATAGGCGTGAGTGTCTGTTTGCCCGGATACGGATTTAAAGGTGATTTTCTTTACCCTGCAGTGTCACAGCGTTGACAACAACAGTGTTAATGATTGTGTTGATCCAAGCGATTATGATTTTATTATTTGTCTTAGACGCTCTTTAGGGCTTCGCAGTTTGTTGCATCAGCTTTAGCCGATGTCGTCTGAAATGTGAAGTGAATATTTAAAGAGACAATTGAAGAAGGCAGAAGAGCTGTTAAAGAAATCATACATTTTTGGTTGGATGTAGATTTGATGCGGTTATCAAACTTTAATTTATATTCATTTACGAAGGTCTATATGAATCGAAGGAACTTGTTTTATATTAGGATATTTATAGCTTTCACAACAGGGATGGGGGTTTATGACATCTGCTACAAGAAAAACTGTAACATTCTGAAGACAATGAGTTAGATCTTGATATCTTAAGAGGGAATTCATTTTAGAACTTTCTGACAGATTGAAGAATACGATAACTTAAGTAAACTTTTACTTTTAGTCATCAAGAACAGGACTGCTACGGAGGGGATAATGGGGACATGAAGTTGACAAAGGATTTCCGTTATATACGTTTCCCACTGCATTGTGAAAACACAGAAAAATTACAAAAAAGTAAACAACCTTCTTACATTAAGTGTACTTACATGCATTCTAGTTTAAGACTTACACGTCGGGACAGTTTAACGACTACACCTAACAATTTAGTAGATTTGCCGACTACTAGACTACCCGAAGTGTTTGTCAGACACATTGAAGTGACCAACGCCCATAAGATCACAAGTGGTTGTATCGGCGTTCGAATCCATCATCATCTGCATGATAGTTGCGTGCTCTGACCATCATGCCATGACCGGCTACGAGAGAAAATAGATGAACGCAACCCCACTTCAAAAGTTACAAGGACTATGAGTTAACGATATGCATATGGAATGTCGGGAATTTTTATAGCCGGAACCGTCACTAAAACAAATAACGCTTAAAAATCAATAACTTTATCGAAAACTCCAGAAAGGTCAGCATAGACTGTATCGGTCTGACATCCATTTTCAAAATTTCCAATACAATTTCGTGCAAAAACAGCTAAATTAGTTCTAATTTTCCTACCGCTAATAAACTATGATGAGCGGGGATAATGTATCGTTTCAACGAAAAGATAAGTTTTTTCATAAATAATATGCTTGAAAGTAACGTTCGAAGGTTACAGATCAGATTTATAAACCGAAAAAACTATGTTATTTTTGCATTTTTGGCTTTAGATTTGGTAGATCTAACAGACCGGCCAGACATTCACATAGCGCAAATGACTGAAATCAGCTCAAATTAGGCAAAAATTAGAGCTACTTGCTGACACGAAGTTTTCGCTGAAGATAAGCAAAGATCAGTAAGACCTTGAGGTCAATAATCTATCTTGAGGCTCTTTTGTATATTCAAGAAGGTGGCAGTGAGGAAGGCAGCAGCAAATATGACTGACACAATTTTAAACATAAGTCAACTGCGAGATGTCACTGCAGTCTTTTCAAGCATTAGTAAGGACACAAATGTGTCTGGTCTTAAAGGGGATATAATAAAAAATATAAATATGTAATATAAAATGAAACTAACAATAACAGCCCAGATATAATAGATTTAGACGAACAAATAAAGATTTTTTTTGTAAAAAATAGAATCTGGTCTCTTTGTTTTTAATTTTAAAGCAGATCCCATATATGTCTGAAGTTCTAATAAATTACCTACGAACAGAAGTCTTGAAATAAGTCCCCGGTGCCTTAGATAAATGTCAGATCTTAGTCTTAAAAATATAGTAATATGAACCTGCCACGCTCGCACCAGCTGCCCCTTTTTTTTAAAGAAGAGACTATCAAGATATGCTCGAGTTGATTCAAAATAGTGAGTTTTTCATTTTGCACTTCCAAAAGTAAAGCTAAGTAAAACACACATAAAGCTATAATTTCGGTGAAACTTTTATTTCCGCGTGGTGGTAATACAATGTTCTTTAAATGACCGCTTCTGGGTTGGTTGCAGCAGTGTTTCTTTTTGAGGTGTCTTTCGACCACTGTTACGCACATTTCGAGCGGTATCTCGGCGATAACTTGACAAATGTCAGTTTTTACATACTCCAGAGTTCAGGGATTATCCGCCTAAACACGGTATTTGAGGTACCCCTCGGAAAAAAGTCGAACGGCATCAATTCGCAAGGTCTTGGTGGCCAATTGACGTCGCCAAACCGTGAAATTACGATTTTTGGAAGCTTCTCATGCAATAAAATCAACATCACCGTCCTGTTGAAATCACAGGTCGTCCAGTTCGTAATCTTCAACTGCAGGAAAAATAAAGTCGGTTATCATACGGCCAAAGCGCTCTGAATTGACGGAAACGGTTTCTCCAGCGTCACTTTGGAAAGAATACGGCCCAAGGACACCTCCTGACCATAATGCGCACCAAACAGTTACTTTTTCCGGATGCAATTGCTTTTCTACAAACACTTCAGGGTTCTTCTAGCACCTTATTAACGTAACCGTCGAGTGAGAAATGAGTTTCACCGTTGAAGAAAATTTTGCTCGATTGAAAGTCCACGTTTGAATGACCACTTTTGTGGTAAGTTTTAACTATTTTTACGCGTTCTTCGGTTGTTAAGCGATTCATATTCGTAAATGACAAACCTTTCACTAAATAAATAACACTTCAGATGACAGGTATTTAAAAGTTGACAGCCTTGCCAAACCGGCGGTTTTAAACAACTACATGGATAACTCTGTATAACATTTGATTTTTTACATGTATCGGATCATCACTCTCCCAGGATTTGTTAATCCACCCGTTATTGGTAAAGCGAAAGAGAGTTTAGACAAAAGGGGATGATGAACTAAAAAGGGAATGTTTAGAAAATCACATCTATGGGATCCAATCTCTAAATATTTACGTGGGAAACATTTCAATCTCGATTTCATTTTAACTGCAAATCTAATTTCGATATAGGTGAAGTCATGATGTACGTGATGTAAATATGATGTACACTTTTTGATGTAAATGTACACTTTTTAGCCAAAATACAGTTTACATGTTAGGGATTTTGTGCCATTTAAAACAAAATTTAATTAAGACAAACCAACAAATACCACTTGACATTAAAGCCATCCTGTACAAATGTCAGCTTATCATTTAGATAGTTCATTCAAGTAACAACCGCACAAAATTGTTTAACTAATTAAAATAAACAATTGTAGAATATGGAGGATGATCTCAAATATCACCCACTTTAAAGAGAGACGGCCACCACCACCACCGGAGTTTCTGACATGAACAACTTCCGATAGCAATCACAGCACACAAACTAATTACGGAATAAAAACCGCAGAACCCACTTTCTCCCCTTTCTGAGCGTTTCCGAAAAATATGCACAGAGGAAAACTATAATTTTTTGCTCTCTACCCAAAGCTGTATATCCTTAAACATCGTTCTAACAAGCGATGCAAAGTAAACTGCAACAGCAGCTCCATATACAAAGATGGAAATCACATAGGAATGGCTCGTCATAACCCCTCTACGACTGCATCTCTGGGAAAGGCTTGAAAGTAGTAACAGGATAATCTTAACCCCATCCACTGACGGACAGAGATAAAGTTCAACAACTAGAAAATGAACAAGTTTGAAGTGAAAAGAAAATGCACTCCAGAGAGATACAGAGAGAGAGAGAGAGAGGGAGACGGAATTAGAGAAAAAACACAAATACTTTGAAAAACTATTTTACTCATTTTCTTTTATGTTGGAAAATTAACAACACAATTAAAATTTATATACAAACACAGAAACTCTTCACAGATACACTTGAGAGCGTAAAGACAACAAATTTTCCATGGGATTAAATTCTAAAGAATGAATGAAAATTAAATAGAAAACAACAGCAATGAGGACGACAAATTGAAGCAAAACTTTGTGGACACACATTTTAAATTGCGTCGAAAGTTATGGCAAACCTTAGGCACGGGAAAGGCAAAAAAGTGGAAAAAAGCATTTCCGCAAAAAATTCTAATGGGCAGCAGGAAGCAGTTTTACTGTATATAAATGCACTTTTAATAATACTTTTGGGGGTGCACAAAAGTAAGGCAAAATTTTTACGAACACGTTTAGCCTAAGTTAATGGAAATGATTACGGCTTACTTTTCGCTGACATCAAAAGTGCAAAATGAGCAAAATTAATTATGTAATAATAGGACATCGAAGGCAAAAATCACACCTAACTTAATTAGGTTAGGAAACAGGTGTGGCAGAAATTGCGTAGACTTTTCCATGGAAGGTGCTTACCAAGCTGCTAAAAACTGAACAATTTTCATTCGAAATGGCCGTCTGGAATGCGCTTTTTTCATTTAACAACCAAAGAACGCATAAAAATAGTTAAAACTACTACAAAAGTGGTGATTCAGATGTAGACACTTTTCGCGAATTACTGGGTGATTATGGTCGTCCTAATCCACCGACTGTGCAAGGAATTGGCAAAATTATAAAAAAAAATTAAAGAGACTGGAAGATGTGGTTAGGCCTGTGCATCATTGCAATGAAAGTATGACGGATAATCCGAATATCAATTTAGAACACTATGAGTGCATATTAACCGACTTTTTTTGGTCTGCAATTGAAGATTGTGAACTGGACGATATGTGGCTACAAGAAGTCGGTGCCACGAACTACACAAAACATTAGATTTTGGCTTTATTGCAGGAAAAGTTTCCAGAAAACGTAATTTCACGATTTGATGCGGTTAGGCTGTTTTTGTGAAGCCACGTCAAAGGCCGTTTTATGCGGATTGTTACAAAATTTGAAAACCAAGTTTTAAGAGCAGATTCTTGATCGA
>JAHXMU010024336.1:2394-33784 GCA_019455685.1 Philornis downsi
TGTCTCATATTTTGGTTTGCAAATGCAATTTCGTGTGCCGAAACGCTGAAAATATTACAAAAGGATTACGTTGAATCGACTTGATCAAAAACACTTCCATATGAGTGATTCAGTTCGGTTCATTCAAGAGCGGTCGAGATTTGTCTTAAACTAAAGTTAATATCGATAATGTGGTGAAAATGCTATCTGAAAATCGTCATTTAAATTTGAAGAAGATGGCCGCTGATTCTTTTGCCATGTTTTCGCATCATCTTCTACGTTTGGCAAGTTTGTCAACTGTCATCTGACGTGTTATTTATTTAGTGAAAGGTTGGCCTTTTAGGAATATGGATCGTTTAACAACCGAAAAACGCGTACAAATAGTTAACTTACTACACAAGTGGTGATTCAGACGTTATTTAACACGACCTACTTTAGCTTTATTGCATGAGGAGTTTCCATAGAGCGTAATTTCACGTTTTGGCGACGTCAATTGGTCACCAAGATCATGCGATTTTTTTTTCTTTGTGGGGCTACGTGAAAGACGGGGATGTACCGGTCGAAATGTACGAAAAAGCGGTCGAAAACTGCCACTGCTGCAACCAATCCATGAGAGGCGATTTAAATGACATTGTATTTCATAATGGCAAGGTCCAAGCGTTATTACGAAATAAAAGTTTCACCGAAATCATAGCTTTATGTGTGTTTTATTTCACTTTACTTTAGAAACCGAAAAATTGATAATCCGGTTTTATGCCTGAAAGCATGCAATGGCGCTATTATAGAGGCCACTAAAACGGTAAATAGCACAGACTTGAATCAAAATGCTATCAAACTCTATCAAACAATAAAAATCTAATTGAGCCTATTTATCGAACATTTTATCTTTTGGAGCCCAGAGAGAGAGAGATGGTTTCTAACCTCTATTAATAGAACTCTATATAACCGATGACCAGATATGGGTTTGCGAGTCTGACATGCAAACCAGTCACAAAGCTTCGTAATGGCGCCTTCCACCTAGCCTGAGACCAAAAAAACATCGTCAAAGTCTAGCAAAAGTCAAGGTAATGTTGATTTTTTCTTGGGCTGGAATTAAAGGTATGAATTTGGACGATCTTGGGTTTCATCTGAATGATGTGCCATATTATTAGCCCGCATAGCCCAATTAAATGGGATTTTAGAATATAATATATGAATGAAATCGCATTTCATAGATACAGGGAGTGTTTGCGGTTTCTAATAATGTCAAAAAAACAATCAAGAGAAATTGAATTTTGGTACATTTTTTTTCATTTCCACAAAAAACTGTATTTGTTACTTACACTGCCATTGCTTTAACCCTCGCTGTACTTTCAAACATACATAAATGTACTCATCTCCTGGTACGTTTGTTTCCTTCTTCACCTGCCCTCCTCCATCAGCAACTTTGTGGGCAAAAACACAATACTCCAAAAAGTCCTAAATAAACAGTGAAGAGAAAAAAATAACAATAAAAAAAAGATACATGCAGACAGAAAAACAATTTGATTTTAATTGAAAAATAGCATAAATATGCGAAATATGTGCAGAAAAAAAACTAAAACGAAAATAAGAACATCAGTGGCAGGAAGGTAGGAAGAAATCCTTAACAGTTTCAAAACGAACAGCAACGTTTCTTGTTCTAATGCTTTATCTCGTAATAATGTGATTTCTGTGGTTTTGTTATTTTTGCTTTAGATCAGCTGATCAAATTGTTTGTTATAGCATTATACAGCTGATATTTCAAGTTTCAATTAGTGATGCGTCACATTTTCAGTGGTCAGTTTACTTTTACATCGCGTTATGAATATACAGGTACTACAGGACAAAATTTACGCTACAGAATTTTACGCTCAAAGATGGCTATCACAGCTTTCGGCCAAATCACTTTGATGAGTACGAAACATTGAGATTTACTTACCAAGAGAAATAAACTCTCTCTGGGATCTAAAATTGGCGCCTACATCGTTGGGTTGGCGGGCTCATGGAGTTTTAGTCGCTATAAATCACTTCGATGGGAAGCGGCGCGCATTTTACGAGAACTCTCGTTCATATATTGCTACTAGGCGACTATATTGTGCTGAATATGGACTACGGCGAATTAGTGAAGCTCCGAGTGCTAATTTATCTAAAATATGGGTAAAGTGTTTTGAAGAGACCGGTTCAACATTTAAACCAGAAGCAAATGGTCGCCCAAGAACATCTAGGACCGAAGACAATGTTGAGAGAGTTATGGAGTCAGTACGAGGAAATCCACAAATGTCGACTCGCAAGGGATCGTCTGTCTTACAATTATCGCGACGAAGTTTGCAACGAATTTTAACATTGGATCTTAAACTGCATCCATATAAGCTGCAATTAACACAAGAATTCAAAGAGTCTGACTTCATAGCAATGCTCGCATTTGCTAATGAAATGCTTAATCGATTTTCCAATTTTGACAATATCCTTTTCTCTGACAAGGCTCATTTCCTTATGAATGGGTTCGTAAACCGTCAAAATTGTCGTTACTGGAACAGTGAAAATCCCAAAATCAAACACCAGAAACCATTGCATAGTCCTAAAGTGACAGTATGGGCAGCAATCTCTGGCAGAGGAATTATTGGTCCTTTTTTCTTCGAAAATGCGCGGGGCCAAAATGTTACGGTTAATACGGAACGCTATGTTGAGATGTTGGACGGATTTTTGGCTCCAGAAATTGAAAGTTCAAGAATAGTGAATTGCAGAACTTGGTTCCAACAAGATGGAGTTACTTGCCACACATCAAGTGACTCCTTGGCGGTGGTGAAGCAGATGTTCCCTGGCAGACTGATTTCGAAAAGAGGTGATATCCCATGACCACCACATAGTCCAGACTTGACGCCTCTTGACTTTTTTTGTGGGGATACCTCAAACACAAAGTCTACAGTTATAATCCAAGAAACATCGTTCAGCTCAAGGAGAATATCCATGGTGAAATGGCAGCCATTACACCAGTATTACTGAAAAAAGTTTTCAATAATTTTCGTTTGCGGTTAGAGGAGTGCCGTCGTAGAGAGGGTCACCATTTAGATGATGTTATTTTTAAAAAAATAAACTCCATTTATTACTCTACAATGCCTTAGATTTATTTTAACCATACCTTTTGTATTTATTTTTTAATCTATTTTTTAAGTATGCACGTTCTATTGCGCCACCCTGTATAATAACATCATTGCATGCTTTCGGGCGTAATTACAAATCCTCCTCTGAAACATTGGAGCCACCTAGTCTGCTTGAGCCTACGGAGATCATCTGAGGTGAGAGCGTTTTGTTATTCCAGGTAATTTAACCTCTTTGGTACGAAATAAAAGCTGAATTTCAAAACAATTTGTGAGAAGGCTTGGACTCGTCAAAAAGCTTGATGTTTGGGAAAGGAAATTCTCTTAGCAAAGCGAATAAGCATAAGCGATTTTTTGCCTACACAATTTATTGCAAAATGATCCCTTTTTAAAATATATTATCATTGCGGATTAAAAATAGCTTCTTTACAACAATGCCAAAGTAAAGATTTCTAGATCCAAGCAAGATCATACGGTCATATGGTCATATGGTCATAGGGTCATATGGTCATACGGTCATATGGCCATACGGTCGTATAATCATATGGTCATATGGTTATATGGTTATATGGACATATGGTCATATGGTCATGCGGTCATATAGTCATACGGTCATATAATCATATGGTCATATGTTTATATGGTCATATGATCATATGCTAATATGGCCATATGGTCATACGGTCATATAATCATATGGTCATATGGTAATGTGGTTATATGGTCACATGATCATACGGTCATATAATCATATGGTCATATTGCCATATTTGTCATATTTTCATGTCAAATTGATGCTGGATATTTTTTTACTTTACTCTGATCCCTTTTTAAAATATATTATCATTGCGGATTAAAAATGGCTTCTTCACAACAATGACAACTTAAAGATTTCTAGGTCTCAAACTTCATCAAAAGCTGAATAACATCAAAACTAGTATGAAAATTTCAGTTAAGTGAACAAACTTACATAACGGGAACGGCATTGCAGATCATTTTTACGCGCAGAACTAGGCTTAATTGAAATGGAAGATATGAATCTAGGAATTTATATTTTAATTTGTAAGAGTAGCATCACAAAAGGCGGGATCTTTCGGGTTATTATTACTATTATTTCATATTTTACCAAGCAATACAATTTAATACAATTGACAAAAATTTAGATTACTGCAGCCTACGAATTCGAGACCACCCGTGGCACGATGGTTAATACAGGCGACTGTCGTTCGCATGATCCCGGGTTCAACTCCGCATAGAGCCAGCCACTATCGTTATTTAGGCGGTGGTAACCCCGTGTCTGACGAACACTTCGAGTAGTTGAGTAATCGACAAGTCTTGTGAATGCTTCTCAAACTGTGAAGTTCGTAATCGTCGTTAAACTGTAGGTCCCATTGAACAAGTCTACAAATAGAATGCGTGTAAGTTTACTTACTGAATGTGAGAAGCTCTCCCCATGTCTGATTCATGAGATGTAACGGATTCTGCTTGCAGTCTACGAAATGAGTTTTTTTTTGAGGTTAAATAGAATTTCTATAAATCGGTTAACATATATGGGAGATAACAGAACAGGCGTATAAAGAAGTTTATCAAGCGCTTGATGTATTCTAAATTTACCTGAATTCTGCGCAACTGTTTGAAAGATATGAACCTAAGAATATTATCCCATATCATTTGTATAGGAGGTACCAATAGGGGCTTAATTGTTTGGTCGGCTTTTCCCAAGTTTTACCAGGCATTCTAAAAGAAAACAATGAGATAAATGGGTTATAGGGAAAACATTAAATTTTTCAAATCTATACATTGTTTATAGAAGATGCCAAAAGGGATTCATTTTCATTCTCGAATTCAAATTTGGGTCAAATTCAATGTAGGTTAATTGGGCCGATTGTTTGAGAGACACCAAAAGCAAGAGCCGTGTTGAAACAGTTGATCTCTTAAAATTTAACCAAACATTATAAAAAAATTCTATACATAAAAGCTTTGATACAGAAAGAAGATTTAATTTGGAAAAATCGGCCATCTTGCGTAAGGAGTACCATAAAAGGCTGGTCAATATCGCCCACTTATGAACCCTGCCTACGTTCTGGAAAAATATTAATATAGGTATCATCAAGTTTCACGAAGTTTCGTGAATATTAACTTAAAACGCTTAATCAACTTGAACGCTATGAAACGAATTTGGTCAAAATATAATTGGAACGTTTCTTTCTGGATGTTACCTTATTGCCGTTTGAAATTTTTTCTGAAATAAAAACTCTGAATTGACAAATCGCAAAAGCAAGATTTTCCACAACAACAACACTAGGCCTTTCACATCTTTTCAGATTTCGTTTTGATAAGCTTAACATTCGTATATTGGGGTAGTTCTTAACCAGAGGTAACATGTTGCGGAAACTCTGATGATGTTAGGGAAACTCTGATCCGCCAAATTTTAGGCTACCAAGTCGCAAAATATGCAACTGAGTAAATATTTACTATTAACTGTTTCAAAAATAATACAGAAAAGGGATATAACAAATCTTTAAGACTAATTGTTCTTTCCCAACAATATGTCAACAAAATGTTGGCAATTAAAAAAAGAAAACGTTAAAATAACATCAACAGAAGTAAACTTTAAAATACCTGAAGCCATTTTCATTATCTTTTCTTGATGCCTTCTTCGCCAAAGGAAAAACAAAACTCTTGAGAAAAACATTAGCTGAAGCATCCTTTTTTAATGGCATCCGCGCCGCTTCATCTCTCCTTTTGGTACAACATCCTTGTGTAGGGGATAAATCTCTGAAGGTGTGGGAAACTGTGAAAACTGTCGGGTAAGCACTTGTGGTGCAAAACAAAAGTTTTTTAGTGCTTTTTGTTTGTTTTTGTTGGCAAAACACTTTGTTGTTATTTTGTTTTTGTTTTTCTAATGTTGTTCGATGAAAAACATTTTAGCATTCAGGGTTGCCTAAGTACCTCAATTAACTAAATACATTGATTAATAGCATTTTAAAGATAGGAACATAATTTATATAAATAAAAATATAACTTGAGATATAATTTAAATTCAGTGTTGAAAGAAATTTTCACTACAAATCCGAACATACGATTTACTTGCTTCGCCAATATTTTTGTAGTTTGAGTCTTCTCTTTACCAGCTAACGTAAAATGTAGGACCTATTTTGTTCCATTTTGCAAAATTTGTAAGGCCGCTTTCTGATAACAATGTCTTGCAACACAAGAGTTTCAAGCAACGAATTTGATGCCATTTTAGCAACAAATTTACGAATGACGACCGAATATATATATATATTACGTATATAAATTTCGATTTTTCAGTGCACGCTTTATAACGGAAGTGGATTTAAGATTTGTATATTTTGAAAAAATAAGCGTCAAAATTAAACGTCAAATTTTACGCTATATTACTAATTTCAATTACAAGAAGAAAAATTAAGCTTTCAACGGTAATTTCTATTTTTTTTTTTTATTTTCTCGGGTTTTTCATATTTATTGTGATTTTTTTCCATTTTTACCTTTACTATTTTCCAGCATCTCGTTGCAGAAGAAAAATAATTTAATTTTTTTAAATATTCGGCAATATTTTCAATTTCAGTTTTGTTAAAAAAATTCGTTTATTTCTCATATTGTCATATCGTCATATAGTCATACGGTCATATGGTCATACGGTCATACAGTTATATGGTCATATGGCCAAATGATCATATGGTCATATTGTCATGTCATATGGTCATATTGTCATGTGGTCAAATGGTCATATGTTCATATTGTCATATGGTCATATAATCACATGATCATATAATCATATGGTCCTATAGTCATATGATCAAATGATCATATGGTCATATAGTCATGCTGTCATGCGGTCATACGGTTATATGGTCATATAGTCAGATGATCGTATGGTCATATAGTCATATGGTTAAATGGTCCAATTTTCATATGGTCATATTGTCATACGGACATA
Source organism: Philornis downsi (assembly GCA_019455685.1). Taxonomy (NCBI): domain Eukaryota; kingdom Metazoa; phylum Arthropoda; class Insecta; order Diptera; family Muscidae; genus Philornis; species Philornis downsi. Next base: position 9,436 of record JAHXMU010024336.1, read on the forward strand.
TGGTCATACGGTTATATGGTCATATGGTCGTATGGTCACATAGTCATATTATCATATTGCCATATGGTCATATGATTACATGATTATATGGTCATATGATCTCATGGTTATATGGTCATATGATCACATTGTTATATGGTCATATGGTCATATTGCCATATTTTTCATATTGTCATATTGTAATGTCATATTAATGCTGCATTTATCTTTACTCTGGTACAAATTGTGGTTACCCTTTGTTCAATATATGATCCAAATAAGCCGTCTATATATTATTTTCACTTAGTTTTTATATATAAATAGTAATGAAATTACATATCACTATGTCCAAAAAGTAAGAAAAGTTTTTACTTTTTTATTCAGAATATCTTTATTAATTCATACAAATCGATTTCATTACCCTAAAAGTATTCTCTCCCGGACTTCTTATATAGGCCACGGTTTTTTCCTCATTTTGGTATAGTATTATAATTCAGATAAATACTCCGTGGTGCTCAGTTTGAAATGTCAATATCATCAGTGCTTTTTATTTTCAACTCATTCTTTTTTGATCTTTTATGCCACTTGCAAACGGAGGCCCTCTGTTGTCACATTTTAAACTTTTCCGCATGATAAGTTGTATTTCGTAAACAAGCGAATTCTTTGCTTAACAATACTTCAAATTATAAACATCACCGAAACTACATTTAAATTTGCTGCAGATATCTGTCACGGTGTTGACAATATTTCTGAAATTCAATAGTTCCAGTTAATTTGAATTGAAAACCGCCGTTACTTTTTGGATACAGTTGTAAAGTCTATTTCGAAAACAAGCGACTTCTTCGCTTAACAATACTGCAAATTATAAACATCACCGAAACTACATTTATAGGTAAATTTGCTGCAGATGTCTGTCACGGTGTTGACAATATTTCCGAGATTCAATAGTTCCGGTTAATTTGAACTGAAAACCGTCGTTATTTTTTGGATGCAGTTGTATTTCTACAAACAAATGTAAACATTCACAGTAATACAATTTGGCTGAAGACTTACCGGCATTTATTGAATTTAACAGGCGGTACCTATCACTACCGGTGTAGCGATCCGGCTGCAATTAGCTTGAGATATTGTACAGGAATTCATACAACATTACGTAAGCAATCAGTCGTTTCGAATGGCTCCTATGAGCAATAATAACTTTATATGTATGTATGTATAAAAATTTATATTATAATTATAGCAAACTGCAAAACGATAACGACATACTCATATGTACTGCAAAAGTAGTCGCTATTATGTTAACATTCTTTTTAGCACGCAACTTGGCAATCCCTTTCCCTTACCATCTTCGAGTGAGAAATAACCATCCCAATCTTAACTGATGCTCACTCTCTGTCCACTGAGTTAAGATTCCACTAAATTCCTAATTGGTAGTCAGAGGAAAATGTATTTTTCTTTCACTAATGACTTTAAGAGGGTTAAGAGCAGCAATCGCTAATCTAATTACATTAATATAAAAATTTGTTTAGTTACCCAACAATGAGCAAACTTTTGCCATTTACTTTGAAGGTCTCAGAAACGGCAATGCGTTAAATATAATTTTATCAGCGGATTCTCTTATCAGTATCTTACGACAGAATACAATGAATACAAAATTAGCAAGTATATTTTTGTATTAATCATAAACGAAATAGTGGATAGTTTTATGTATTTATTTCTAAAACTACTGTGTCTGTAGAGCACCGAGCCTTACACGTTTCCGTGGTGTAGTGGTTATCACATCCGCCTAACACGCGGAAGGCCCCCGGTTCGATCCCGGGCGGAAACATTTTACTTTCTTTCCGTATATAACCAATTATTTTTAATTATAAGCGTATTTCACTACTATGTAGTTTGTGTTATTGAATGTAGAGGTTGGTGCTGAGAAAAACATACTGCTAATTAATACAAAGCTGTGCCCCGTGATGTTAAAATATAATACAAAATACTGGCCTGATAGTAGCTTAACGTTGATCTGGCGACTCATGAATGTTAAAGTTTTGCATTTAAGAGCAACAAATTAACTGGAGCACAAGTTCAGTACAATCTCTAGTACTGACACGTTCTTTTCCATCATTATAATTCCTGTCACTGACTTGCGTTAAGTTCTACACTATTTGATTGTAATCCATTGAGACTTTTCCAGATTCCCAGACCTTTTTTTTGAGTATGAAATTTAGAAATTTTCCTTATTTGCAAATGTAATGAATTTTGTATAGTTTTAATACATTTTCAAAATTATCAAATTTTTCTGCTGTCAGTAATACCAACATCGCATATTTTACTATAATACATTTATTAAATTTACCAATTAGTTCAACTTTTACTAATTTTATATATTTCTCTTAATTTCACTATTTTTTTTTTACTATTTCACCGATTCTATTGTTTGCTATTTAATAAATTTTTATTAATTTTAATAAATTTAGCCATTTTATGAATTTTATAAATTACGCCAATTTATCGAGTGTTTCCGTGGTGTAGTGGTTATCACATCCGCCTAACACGCGGAAGGCCCCCGGTTCGATCCCGGGCGGAAACAAATTAAGTCCTTTTTGTGGTCATTTTTTAAAAATGTCGTTAATAATTTATTATTCATTGAGGAATCAAATAATGCAAATGTTTACAATTTCCATACCAATTGTAATTTCTCTAATTTTACACACTATTAATTTACTAATTTTACTATAACACTTTTTTTGAATTTGATTAATTTTTTTTTATTAATTTTGCAAATTTTACTAACTTAAATAATTTTAAAAATTTTGCAAATGTTATTAAAACTATTTTACAATTTTTTTCTCAATTTTACTGATTTGCTTAACTTTGCTGCTTGTTAACTGCAAATATTGATAATTAAAATAAATTAAATAATCTTGCTAATTTTGCTAATTTTACATAACCTAATCTTTCAATACATTCCATTAAGCTTCTTTAATTTTGCCTAGCCTACTCTTCCAACAAATTGGATTCAACTTTTATAATTTACTAATTTCAGTAATTTCACTAGTTTTTCTAAATTTCAATTTTACTATTTTAACTGATTTTACAATTTTTTACTAACTCTGCTAAGTTTAGTCATTCCTGTAGTTTTACTAATTTGATAATTTAACCAATACCACTAATTTTGCTACTTACACTTAGCCAATTTACTATTTTAAATAATTTTTGACAGTTATTGCTAATTTAACAAATTTCAATAATATCATTTTATTAATTTGTCCAATTTTTTAAATTTTGATTATTTAACTAGTCTTAATATTTTTTTTGCTAAGCTAAAAAATTTTCAATTTTTTTTAATAATTTTACTAATTTTACTACTTTTACAAATTTTAAAGATTCTACGAATTTTTCTAATATTTATAGTTTTGATAACACTACTAAATTTTCTATATCAAATAACTTTAATAATGCCAGTACATTTACATCCGCCTAACACGCGAAAAGCCCTCGGTTCGATCCCGGGCGGAAACACTGGAGTCCTTGCTGATAAGTGTTTTTTGAAAATTTTTATTAGTAGTTATTATTCATTGAGGAATCCAATTTTCATAACAATTGTAATTTTACTAATTTTACAAACTATTAATTTGCCAATTTTACTATAACACTTTTTATGAATTTGATTAATTTTTTTTATTAATTTTACAAATTTTACTAAGTTAAATAATTTTAAAAATTTTACAAATGTTATTAATTGTGTAATTTTATTCGCAATTTTATTGATTTGCTTAACTAGTTAACTGCAAATATTGATAATTAAAATAAATTAACTAATATTGCTAATTTTACTAATTTTACATAACCTACTCTTTCAGTACATGCCATTAAGCTTTTTGAATTTTGTCTAGCCTGCTCTTCTAATAAATTTCATTAAACTTTTTTAATTTACTAATTTCAGTAATTTCACTAGCTTTTCTAGATTTCAATTTTACTATTTTAACTGATTTTACAAAGTTTTTCTAACTCTGCTAATTTTACTCATTCCTGTAGTTTTACTAATTTGATAATTTTACCAATAATACTAATTTCTCTATTTTAACTATTTTTACTCATTTTATCGCATATTTTACTATATTTTTTAATGTTACCATTTAGTTAAATTTTTACTAATTTTACGTATTTCTCCCAATTTTACTATTTTACTGCTGTTATTATTTGTTATTAATTTTGTAAATTTATTAACTTTAATAAATTTACAAATTTAACCAATTGTATAAATTATGCCAAGACCCCATGAGTTTCCGTGGTGTAGTGGTTATCACATCCGCCTAACACGCGGAAGGCCCCCGGTTCGATCCCGGGCGGAAACAGTTTTTAATGTTCACCCGTTTACAATTTTTGATAATTTTCCCAGAGTTTATTAGTTTTGCTAATTTTCCTAATTGTGCTAATTCTTTTAATTTTATTACTAATAAAAAATAAATTTATAAAATTTAGTTTAATTTGCAAATTAGTCAAGATAACTATACTAATTTTATAAATTTGAGTTTTTTTTTCAGCAATTGCTAACTAAAAAAAAGACTCCTCAAGTAATACAGTTTAAAAACAGTACAAATTAAAAAAATTAGACAATAAATTCACTAACTTTAATTATTGTGCAAATATTTTTTATTTTACGATTTTTTCAATTTTACTTGGCGAATTTTGCCAATTTTACTAAGTTTTCTATACTAATATATTAATTTTGCTATCTTAACTATTTTTTAGTTTTACTAATTCTTAAATTCTGCTACTGATTTTACAAAGTATTTTTAACTCTGTTAATTTTAACTTGAGTGTAGTGAATTTAATTAATTGAATTTAGAATGCGTAAACCGTTAATACTTTTAATATTTTTGCTGATGTTAACAATTTTTCTAATTTTAGTAATTTCTCTAAATACACTAATTTAGTAAGTTTACTAATTTTGCTAACTTAGCTATTTTTTTAATTTTACTGATTGTAATTATTTTATTAATTTCCTAAATTCTTCAAGATTTACTGATTTTACCAATTTTTTATAATTCTATTAATTTCAACTGGTGGGTTGTTAATTAATTGATTATAGAATGCGTGCTAATCATTTTAAATTTTTTTTTAATGTTAATAATTTTTTTCAACAAATTTTCTTAAATAACTTAATTTTGCTGATTACTGTAATTTTACTGTTTATAAGTATTCACTAATTTTGATTATCTCGCTTAATAACCTAACTTAATAATTTCAATAATTTTACTGTTTATAAATTTTTATCGTACTTACTTGTTTACTATTTGCTAATCTTACTCATTTTGCTACTCTTAAAACACAAAAAGAAGTCCGGAGCAGTCAAATCAGGCGACTGTGGAGGTCAATCAACACCACATTTTCTTGAAATAACTTGTTGTGAAAAGACAGACCCTCTTTCTTCGAAATCAGTCACTACACGATAAATAGTGCGTCTTTCTCATCGTCACAGTAACCGATGATTGATTTTGATAAAATGTTTTAACGATTAAAATACGTTGGTTTATCGAATATTTTTCCATAATAAATTTGCTACGTCTCTACTTCACGACTGCCAAATATGAACTGTCAAGATTAATGTTTACCAAAATGGCGGCAAAACAAAGTGGTATGCCATTCCGATGGACACCCTGTATATATCAATGATATTAATTCTATTTCAACAAATTTCGAATATTGCTGTAATTTTTCCAATTACGTCAGTTTTATTTTTTTTTACTAATTTCATAGACTGATAATTTTACTACGTGTGCTATTTGATTAGTTTCAATAATTTTGCTAATTTTGTTAATTTTTTTTTAAATATATATTAATTTTATAATTTAATAATAATTAATTTTAATTTAATAATTAAATTCCTCTATACCACATGTGTTTCCGTGGTGTAGTGGTTATCACATCCGCCTAACACGCGGAAGGCCCCCGGTTCAATCCCGGGCGGAAACAGCGCCTGTTTTTGTTGTCATATTTTGTCGTCTATTGTAGCTTTATTAATTGCATTAATTTTCTTAATTTCTTATTATTATGAGGAATTGCAAATAATCGTTATTTTTACAATTTCAACCAAATAATCAAAACAAACACAGAAATTTCAGTCAGTCGAATAGACTTTCATATACCCAACTTCACCCAACTTCAACAGATTCTTATCAACAAACGCTGTGATTTAGTGCATAATGATAATAAAAGGAAACCTGATGTTTCTTAAATTATTTTAAATTTAGTACAATTGAAAGCAAAATATGAATCTAAGAATATATGGATTAAATTAGATTGAATTTGTATGGAAAATACCAAAAAGGGCGTGGTTACTCGGGACGATTTATTCACATTTTGCCCAACATTATCACTTTGTACAATTTGACAAATGATTGAGCTGTGTCTGTCTACTAATTATGGATTACATGGGGGAAATTAAATTTTAATATGGGAGGTAATGATTTTGTATGGGAGGCAGCCGGCTGGGCGTGTCAATGCACACAATTTTCATCCTCGAAATTAAGTCTATCAAACGCATCATGTGTGTCAAATTTGATTTAATTTTACTATTTTTTGCGGATTTGTACAGACTTTACTAATATTAACGACTTTGCTAATAATGTGATATTAACATATCTAATGTACGTACGAGGTGTGTTCAAAAAATAAGGGGAATTTTCAAATTTCGCGGGCTACGTACATTCGACTTTCGATTATTATTTTTTTTTTATGTTACTACACTCGTCTCAAAGATATGTTGACGGTTTTATCCATATGGCATGTTTAGTTCGTTTATGAGAGGCATAAATAAGTCAAGCAGATTTTCTGCTATCTGCTATTTTAGCTTATTTTTTGAACACACCTCGTATACTAATGATATCAATTCTATATCAAATTTCAAATATTGCTCTAACTTTTTCCAATTAGGTCAATTTTAATTTATTTTTTACTAGTTTCACAAACTGGCGATTTTACTACGTTTGCTATTTGCTAATTTTTCCAATTTTTTTTTAATTTACTAATTTTATAACTTTATTAATCTCCCTCCCACCACATGTGTTTCCGTGGTGTAGTGGTTATCACATCCGCCTAACACGCGGAAGGCCCCCGGTTCGATCCCGGGCGGAAACAGTTGTTTTTTTAGTTATCAATTGAATTATCCTGTTTTCTCTAGTTTTCCCTTAAGTATTTCTTATATTTTCATTCATTTTCAAGAATTTTGTTATTTTTCCAATCATAATATTAGGAATTAAGAAAATTTCTTAATTTCAGTTTATGTTGCTACCCTAATTGTTAAGACCAGTTTGGTTTCCTTAGTAACCATATTGACTGTTTTGTTTTAAAAATAATATTTGAAATTATCGCTCAGTTGCTGTACGCTATCATGGAACAACCAACCATCTCATAACGCAACTATGGAGTCCTCCAACTGCATAGAATTTTCTACCACACCTGACTTGAACTCGCTTAAGGGTAAAACATTGCAAATCTTCGATGAAGTGATACAGCAAGATATTGCCAATGGACCGAAGAAGTTAAACCATTTGGCTTTGGATTCCCTGCTAGAGAACTGGAGTGGTAAGTGAGGGGTGGTTCGATGACAGCCATAAGACAACTGCCAACAATTATTTATTTATTTAGCCACATTTTCTTTCTATCACCACTTCATTTCCGGTCTCAGACAATCCCATCTATGAGGAGATCACCCGCCAGGAAGACCGTCACTACATACTGTGTAACCTAAATGTAAATCTTCCTTTGAAGGTTTTAAGCTCATACATACAAGATGATTTCTTTTGGCGCCGTTGCTATCAACACCGCTGGAAAACCCTTTACTACATGATATACACGTATCAACCCTATCCGGCGGTGCCACCACCACCGGCCACCTTGGCAAATCCCACGCCAAGGAACAGGAGAATGCAAACGAAGCCTTGGATTAACATTTACATGGAACGACATCTGCAAGAGATGATTGAAAATGTCGCAACAACTGAGTACGAGCAGGAAAGTGTTCAGGAGACGTTGGACATTTGTGCATCGTATATAAATCAATTGGAGATAAAGCATCTTCAGCCCTGTGCTGATGGTGTGAACGGTAAGGAATTGTAATCATGTAAGATGGAATGCTCAAGGTGTAAGCGTGAAGCGTCCGCTAGCACAGTGAGAGAATTTGGAAAAAAATAAAGGAAAGCGAACAATCGAAATTCGCTTAATTGGAAAAGCAAAAATTGACAACTAAACAGTATAAACTTCAAAATATGACATTCCAGAAATCATCATTAAAGATTCATACAGTTAGTTAACAACTCTATGGTGTCACCATCAAGAAGTAGACCATTAAAAAAATACGGGTACATTAATAACCGACTCCAAAGATCCAAACATAATTCAAATTTTTTTTTTTTTTTTTTTAATTTCTGTATTTATTACAATCTGTCCTTGGACATTCAGTAATATTTACATTGGCCTACATACTACTTATATACTAAAATTTTATTTTTATTCGGGAACACTTCCTTGAGTGTCGCTACTGCTATATTCGTCCTGAGTAGCCAGGTCCTGTGTGGTTCTCCTCCTAAATAGTGGTGTTTCGCTCATCAGATTGGACGCCAGCTGATTCGGATATTGTTGGATACAATTCATGTATCCAGCGGAGTATTTTTGGACTTCTTCCTTAATGAAGGGGGTTTTCAATTCTCTATGCAATTGTTTGTTCGAGACGTATCTGGGTGCACCGGTAATGGTTCGCAGTACTTTAGATTGAAAGCGTTGCGATATTTCAAGGTTGGAGTTTGCTGCAGTCCCCCATAACTGGATTCCATATATCCGTACGGGCTTTAAGACACATTTATAGATTTTTAATTTGTTATCTAGGGATAGTTTGGATTGGCCATTCAAAAGCCAATTTAAGGATCTTAGTTTGAGCCCCAAGGCCAGTCTTTTTGTAAATATATGTATATGCTTTCTCCAAGTCAGTGTTCTGTCCAAATAAATGCCTAGATACCTTGCATCATTTTCTTGAGGTATTTCAACATTATTAATAGACACGGGAGGGCAACATCCTCTCCGAAGTGTAAACGTTACCTGAACCGATTTCGTTTCGTTTGCCTTTATTCTCCATTTCTGCAGCCATTTTGTTATGGTATCGAGATGATTTTGCAATTTTCTAGATCCTTGATCCGGGTTGACGTCAGTGGCAAGAACAGCTGTATCGTCTGCAAACGTTCCGATAAGAGTCTCTTCTTCTGTGGGTAGATCCGAAGTGAAAATCAGATATAAGGTAGGACCAATAATGCTGCCCTGAGGTACTCCCGCATGCGATTTACGCATGTCCGACATGTCTTCGCCGTGTTTAACAAAAAAGGTTCGTTCAGATATATAAGATTTCAGAAAAATGAAGAAATTCTGGGGTAACATTTTCCTCAATTTGAATAATAAACCTTCGTGCCATACCCTATCAAAGGCTTGTGAAATGTCCAGAAATGCCGCATTGCAATACTTTTTCGTGTCGAAAGATTTATTTATCAGTTCAACTAATCTATGAACCTGTTCAATCGTCCCATATACCTGTCTAAAACCGAATTGGTGATCAGGTATTAGTTTTTTTTGACTCTATTATGGGGTTTAATCTTCGGAGAAATCAAATTTCGAGGACTTTTGATGGTATAGGTAGGAGTCTTATGGGCTTATAAAAGAAGGTTTCTTCAGGTGGTTTTCCTGGTTTTCGTATCATTTTCACCTGAAATATTTTCCATTGTAGCGGAATGTACAACTTTAAAATGATTGCATTGTATATTCTATCAGCCTTCCTGAGGCAATTCTTTTAAGACTTTAGCAGTGATCAAGTCGTATCCCGTGGCTTTTCCGCCTTTTAAATAAAAAAGTGTCATTGGGTATGAACACTTTCTCCAGATGTTTTGCGAAAGTTTCAGCTTTTTCAGAATCACTTTTAGCCCATGTCTTCTGCATGGTTCGAATAGGGGGATCGAGTTTTATGGACCTGTTCGTACGCTTCATTACTTTATATAGAGAGTAGTCGGTAGCTGCAGTTGCGTCTAAATTTTCCAGATCTCTATCAGTTTTTCTACTATCCTCTACACTTAAGATCTCTTTGAGTTCTTTTGTTAACTTATTTAGAACCGCTTTATCGGGCGGATATCTAGTTCTCTGCCACTTTTTCCTTGCCTTTCTCTTTTCAGTCACTTTCTCTATTTCAAATTTGAATGGGAATCGATGAATTTTACAAGGACTTCTCAAAGGAGGGTTGTTATTCTTTTATTCTAATATTTCAGAGCTTCCAAAGCAGAGCTTATGAAGTAACGAAAACATGATTTTATGATGTATCCAATTCACTAGAAAATACTTCAAAATTTAAATACCATTAACATGTTTTGCGATGTTCTTTGATGTAACTTTTATGCAACTGAAAACTATTCGAAGGACTCGTTTTACGAGGGCGGTCCCAAAACTAGACGACCTGACGTATAGATGGTGCCAGTAGTTTAAAAAAAAGTGGTGACCTTATAAAACATATGTTTTAAATTTCAGGGCGCCATGTTGTTTAGTATTTTTATTTGAGCCATCAAAAGTAAACGATCTCAGTGAATTTGTAAACATGGAAAAAATTGGTCACCCTTATATAATTCAATATTTCCATTTAAAAGGTTTCAGTCCCACCAAATTAAAGTCGAGCTAAATTCTACTCTGGGGGATTCTGATTCTTCGTTTACGAATGTAAGATATTGAGTAGCAGAGTTTAAACGAGACCATATAAGCTGCCAAAACGAACACAGTAGTGGTCGATACGGTTAAGAAAATCCACAAAATGGTATTGGATGATTGTCGGCTGAAGGTAAGTGAGCTAATTGAAGTGATAAGCATTTGGAAAAGTGCTATAAAACGTGTATTGACCAAAGGTTTGAAGATGAAAAAGCTGTGCGCAAGATGGGTGCCGCGCTTGCTTTCAATAGAGCAAAAACAGCGTCGCGAAGATGTTTTAGTAGAGTGTTTTATGATATTTGGCCGCAATAAGGCTTAATTTTTGTGTCGGTTTTTAACCATGGATGAGATATGGGTCCATTACTTCATTACCTGAGACAAAGACACAGTTAAAATAGTGGACTGGAATAAGAGAATCGTGGCCAGAGGAGGCTCGTAGAATCAATAATTTTTGTAATTAATAAAGAAAAAGTGATTCGATCAGAAGCACTTACATTACTTTTTGCAGGAAATTGTCGTTCGAGTCGTTTTTGGTATAGGAGCATAGCAAGAAACGCCAAATCGATTTGTTTTCACTTAGAAGAAGTTATACTGGCACACATTAGAAATCTTATAATGTAATGTCTTCTACCACCCTTTGTTTTAAGTTTGAGTCTGAGTCATAACACTTTTTTGAGCTTTATAAATGTTCCCCCATTATGCATCAATTGTAACTTTCAGCCCTTGTGTTTTACATGCATTCCAGATCACATTCCACTTGATTTCATTTTGAGTAATCTACCGGAACTTCGTACTTTACGTCTGACATATTGTGCCAAAACGATGGGCACGAATTTCTACTTGGGCTGCAATACCATCTCTCGAAAAGATGCTACTCTGTTGGCACGCGGCCTGGCCCAATGTCATGAGTTGGTAAATTTTTGGTAAAATCCACAAATAACACTTGAAGAGGGCGGCGATTTGAAAATCTGACGACTAGTATTTATTTGTTTAGTTTGCATAACACCAAGCTGGAACCGTATCAGTTGGGATTATTTGCTCATAGTTTGGACAAGGGTTGCCATCATCTTACTGCCATATCGTTGGAACACTGCAGTTTGGGTGATGAGGGTATTCGACAGTTTTTAACAGCCTGTAATAAGGAATCATTTGGTACTCTGAAATATTTGGATTTAACAAATAATAAAATTTGTAAGTATTCTAAGTAAACGTGTAATTTGTAGTGGTAGAATCTGATACAAATAAAAATAGGACTTTTAAGGAAAAAATAAAAACAAAAATCCATCAAAAAAGTACCGGGAGTTGGTCAATAAAACACAAAATATTTACTAATGATTCATATTTATTGTATCGTCTTTAAATTGGAGCTTATCTGAAGCACTGCACTGCTGATGCTAACGAGTAAATCAATCATTTTTAAACGCGTATTTTGGAAAAGGCTTCAATTCTTGTCCTTTACGTCTGCTGTCGACTGAGTAATTCGAATTGTATGTTAGAATCTGAATTTTGGAAAAAGAAAAAATCCGCTAAAAAAGTGGAGAAAAGTCAGAAACTAATTCACAGTAATAGCATTGTGAGATGGTGCATTATCGTAATGAAAAATTTATAAGTTTTCTTCTCATAAATCTGTAATTTTTCGATGAATTTGCTCTCTTAAATGTCGCATAACAACCAGATAATATTTTTTATTTGCAGTCTGAATTTCTAGCAAGAGTTCAGAGTGCACAAGACCGCGATAATAGAAAAAAAAACTGGCAATATCACATTACTTTTGGTGCACCTTGAAGTAATTTTTCGTTTCCACCTCTATTAAAAGGCACCCTTCCGAAAGCTAGCATAATGACTAGTAAAATCATATCTCATCACTAGTTATAATTTCTTTTATGAGTGTGACATTACAAATGACTCGTTCGATAGTAATTTCAGTTGAAGACGTTAATGGCCGACCAAAACAAGGCACATCTTCCAACACAGTGGATGCGCTGCACCACTTACATGCACGTGATTTATAATAAAGTCGTTTCATTATAGCTTTTTGTAACATTTTCAACGATGCGGTATACGAAATTAAATTTGCAATATAAAATTTGAGATAAACTCTATGTTCGATATTTTTATCTGATGTAAAAACAGCAACACACATTTTGAATGGACTGACAAAATCGGAAGGTATGATAATGATTGATCACGCTAGAACTCTGCGCCAGCATAGAGCGAGGTTGAACCAACTTAGGGAGAAAAACAATTTTGACAAAGCCTTTAAACGGACTTTTTAGATGATCAATTCTCGCCACTCCTTTGCTAATACTATTTATAGACCATTAAGACAGTATAAATAATGGGTTCAGTGTTAAAAAGAAGTATTTCTGTTTTCTTTAGCCTCCGAAGGAGCTTTTGTTCTTGGTCGTGTTATAAAAACTTTACCTCTGGAGAAAATTAATTTACGCTTAAATCCCATCGGCAGTGATGGGGCCGCTGCCATTTTTGGCATTTTGAATTATTTGCCGATACGGAATTTGGATATTTCCGGTTGCTCCATATCCGAATCTATAACTAAACTCTTCATGCAGGTGATTATACAGAACAAGACTTTATGGTATTTAGATGTGACCAATAATAATCTGGGAGAGGTGAGAATTGAAAGTTTTAAGTTTTAGTTTATATATAAACTATAAATATTGCGAGTTTTCAGGATTTTGGCAAACATTTATATAAAGTTATTGGTTTCAACAAACAATTGAAGTATTTGGATTTGCGAAACACTGGTTTGACAATGGGCATGTGTAATAAATTTAAGCAAATCTTAAAGAAGAACTTATAAGTATAAAATATTATTAATAACTTTTTGAATTTTTTTAATACTTTACAATTTTAATGAAATTACGGATGTATTTATGTAATTAAGTTAATAAAAATACAAAGGAATGTTTAGTGTTTTTAAGAATAAGTTAATTATTAGAATTAATTATCAAATTAATTATTTCCAATTTGAGAATTAATATTCGATTAAAGAATTGATAAAATTTAAGAATGCTATTAAAATACTAAATACATATATTTATTTAAACTAGTTTATATTCCACAATTATTAACTTTGTCAAATATTTCTTTATCATCTTTGCGAATTTTGGAAAAATTTTACCAAATTTTCCGAATTTTGGGCATTTTAATTAGTTTGATATGTGGAACTTGTGCCTCTAGCTTACCCACAGACCATTACATGGCATCGCGGTTAGAAACGCTGTTACGTGCTACATATCACGTACGGTGGCTATTGTGAGCGACCCGAAGTAATAATTATAGAGTTGGTCATCCTGTGTAAGTTGCATATAAAGGGTGGCGCATAAGTAACGTTAACGGCGACTATATTGAATACGTTCTTGTGCATCATTTGGTTGTAACTCGTGAACCAATTGCATCTTATATGGGAAAAGATGTAACATATGTAAAATTCTTTGCAAAGACCGCCTAGACATCTCTAACTGTTGAGAACGTCGCCTGGTGGTAATTTCGGGGTTTTCCTCAATACTTGCTTGCACTCGAGTAATGGTCACTTCATTTCGAACTGCACGACGTCTTCAGGCACGCGGAAGATCACGGACGGCCTCTTATTGTCCAAAACAATGAACCAATCGGAGCGCTAGGACATGAAAGAAATTTCGATATGTTCTGAATATTCGAATGATGACTTTCAAAGTAAAATTGAACAACTTTGGTTCTTTGTTCTGTGCTGAGCCTTTCCATCATAAATTTCTGAAGTACAGAGTGTCCGTCGGGAAGGTATACTACTTTGTTTTGCCGCCATTTTGGTAAACACTAGTCTTGACAGTTCATATTTGGCAGTTGTGAAGTACAAATTTTATTAAATTTACAAATTTTATAAATTTTAACAAATTTTAAAAATTTTATTAATTTTAAAAATTTTATAAGTTTTACAAATTTTACAAATTTTATAAATTTTACAAATTTTATAAATTTTACAAATGTTATAAATACTATAAAATTTACAAATTTTATCAATTTTGCAAATTTAAAAATTTTATGAATATTACAAATGTTATAAATTTTATAAATTGTACAAATGTTATAAATTTTATAAAATTTAAAAATTTTATAACTTTTGCAAATCTTATTAATTTTACAAATTTTATAAGTTTTAAAAATTTTATAAATTTTACAAATATAAAAATAAATTTTATAAATTTTGCAAATTTTATAAGTTTTACAAATTTTATAAATTTTACAAATTTTAAAAATAAATTTTTAAATTTTACAAATTTTATAAATTTTACAAATTTTATAAATTTTACAAATTGTATAAATTTTACAAATTTTATAAATTTTATAAATTTCATAAAGTTTACAAATTTTAGAAATTTTAAAAATTTTATAAAATTTATGAACTTTGCAAATTTTAATAATTTTGTGGACTTTGCTATTTGTTCACTAATTTAGCAACTTTTCTAATTTTATTAACCCATCAGCCCGTTTAACAATTTTCTGTTTTGGAACGTAATAATAGTACGCTCTTAAATTTTTACAATGTTCTAATTTCAATACAACTTATAAAAATATAATAACTTTGTATTGTCGCATTGTTTAATATTATTCTCACCGCAAACATATATAGCTAATATAATAGCTAATATAACAGTCTCCCGTTTCCTTTAACAAGACATCATTCATACCAATTTCGCCGCCTCTCCAAAATTTTTTCCTCATGTAGATTCATTTTTTGCGATCTAATAAAATTGGAAAATGTCAGTGCTGCCACTGCAGCAATATCATTAATATTACGGTAGTGGCATCCAGAATAATAAAAATAATTCAAAATAAATTGCTTTACAACTACAAATAAACATAACGCAAATATATATGCACATTTTGCTAGAATACTTTCCACAGCAATGGCCATAAAAAGATGTCATGAAAGGAAAAAGCCACAGTACGGGAGTGGGAGTAGCAATCAAATTGCCACAATATCGTACACATTCACACACTCAAATACTTGTTTATAAGGTGTATAATTTGGCCATAATAATGCTTGTCATGAAATTTGAGTATGGTTATTAATTTTTCTTAACCAAACAATTTTCTACAGCTTAACAGCCAAGATGTACGAAGACTTATCTCGCTTGCTATCCACAATTTTGAATATAATTCTATTCTATCGTATGAAAATAAAGGTGAGTGTGAAAGAAATTTTGAAGAGAAGAACAACTTAATCATGCTCTTTCAACAAAGTCATGTCAGCTGCCATAATCTCAACTTAATCCCAGATAAATTTGCCAATGCCAACAAATAAGACATCTTTTCTTTTGCAGGCCACAAACCCCTAAATCTGTGGCTGTCTCAGGCAAAGTTGCTCATTTCTTTCGAGGCGATGGAAAACCCCAAAAGCTGTATAAATACATAAATAAAGGTAAGAAATGAAAACAAATTTGTGGTTGCGTAAAAAAGTCAATATCAACATTTTAAAATGCCAAAGTGGCAGACAAATTCGATGCTCGATTGTTGATGCAGTGAGAAATGATTTGAATATCGACAATATGAAAGGGGGAATAGGAAGATACATGATCCCTCAGATGAACACGAGTCCCTTTAGATGTAGAATTTCTTAATAAAATCTTAATAATGTGAAAATATGATTATGAATAACTAGTTTGAAAAATTATTTAATTATTAATCTTGGATAATTGTTGGACAAATTTTGAATAATAATGGATAATTAAGGCAACATAATGCAGTTTTGATAATTTTGATCGTCTAGGTAATTTCGATAATTCAGATAATTTTTATATTTGAAAATGTTGACAAATTTCGCAATTTTTATAAACTTACTATTTTCAATAATTTTGATGATTTCGGTAATTTGGTTAAATAAACAATTTTTTATTAATTTTGATAATTTCGTCAATGTTGATAGTTTAGTAATATAGTAATTTTGATAAATAAACTATTTTTATTAATTTTGAAGATTTCGCCAATGTTGAAAATTTTGATAGTTTAGTAATTTTGATAATTTAGATAATTTTTCTAATTTGATGATTTTGGTAATTTTGATAAATTTAATAATTTTGATAATATTTATAATTTTGATAATTTTACTAATTTTGATAATTTTAATAATTTTGATAATTTTTATCACATTAGTAATTTTGATAATATTGATAATTTGATAATTTTAATAATTTTGATAATATTAATAATTTTGATAATTTTTATAATTTGATGATTTGGATAGTTTTGATAATTTAAATAGTTTTGATAATTTTGACTATACGATATTTTTCACCGTTTTGATACTTTTTTTAATTTTTGACAATTTTTTACAATATTAATAATTTTAATATTTGACAAATTTGTCAAGTTTAACAATTTGATAAATTTGCAAGCTTTAATAACTTTAACAACTTTGACAATTTGGGGAATTGTGACTATTTTAATAAATTTTGGATTTTGATAATTGAGTAATTTTGCATATCCCGATATATTTGACAATTCAGAAATCATATATAACTTGACACAAAATCAATCCTATGAGAAAGGTGTCTTCCAATTCAATTTATTCTATGAAAAAAAAAATAGCATTAATGGTAATTTCCTAAATGAAAAGCACTACTTTTCGGACCACTTTGCTAAATAAATAGCGCTTTTCAGGCCACTTCCTTGTAATAAAAGGGTCTTCGATACCCTTTCCTTTGCGAAAAGCTTTGCCCAAAGACTTTTTCTCTATAAGAAGTGACCTTGCAGGCCAGCGGAAGGTGGAGTTTCTTGATGTTAATTTATTTGGAAATTTTCGTTGCAGCTCCGCCATAACCGGTCTGGCTAATGCTGTTGAAGGGGATACGTTTTTGGCGCTGTTCTGGGTAAAAAACTCCTTCAACATCTTTAAATGACATTCCCATTGACAGTTGGCAGTAACACAATTCATGCGCCATCCTGTATGAAAGAGTGCCTTTCAAGACACTTTTCTAATCGAAAGAATGTCTTCGAAGGGACTTCTTTATAGAAGAAGTGTCCTGCATGATACATTTCTATAAGAAAATGTGTCCTTTTAGATATTATCTAAAAGAAAAAATTTTCTTCACGATGCTGTTCTATATGAAAAATGTCTTCCAAGGTCATTTTTTTGTATAAAAATGTGTTGTTTATGACGCTATTCGATTCGTAAATAACTCTTCCAACACGCTTGGCTATATGAAACAGTGCCTTCTACGTTGGTTTTCTAGGTGAAAAAGTGTCCTCCAATAAATTTTTCTATATGAAAAATTGTCCTGTAAGACCCTTTACTGTACAAAAGGGTGTCTTCCAATGTACTCTTTCTTATACATGAAAATGTGTCTTATAAGACACTTTTCTGTGCAAAAGAGTGTCTTCCAAGAGAATTTTTCGTATGAAAGCATATGCGAAAGCTTATTTTCTAAGACGTTTTTCTAAATGAAATCTTGTCTTCTAAGATAAGTTTCTATACAAAATTGTAGGCACTTCTCTATATGAAAGACCATCTTCAAACAATATTAAGATAGAATATAATATTTAATATATATAATTCATTTTTCATTTAAGTGAGTCTTGATATTTTTTCTCCTTCAGCAAAAATACACTTCAGTAGATGGTTTATACTTTTGTCGATTACTTAGGTGATTCAGATAACGGCATAATTCGAATGAACGTTTTGTATAATTTAGAGAATTTGTAAAATTTGGAACATTTCGATGAGCTATGAAATAATAAAACATCTGGCCATTTTAAATCCAGTAGCTTAAACCAACCAGTAGATTACAACTTTAAGTTTTAGAATTTACATATCTCTTACAGTTGTTTCCGCCTTTGTATACCTCTTTCTCTCTCTCTCACACACACACACTCTCTCTCCAACTTTTTACAAAAGCCCGTGGCTTTGAATACCACACACATATTTCCATATGTGAATCCCATACGCTGTAGTATTTAATAAAATATATATCATTGTTTATATTTTATCAGCTGTCCACACGTTTTCCTTAACTCCAACTTTCCGGTATTCTGAGTCTCCCACCTTGGGGCCATACAAGACACTTGGAGTCGCCCAGCATTGGATGTTCTGTTCGTTTTTTGTTTCGTTGGCTTACAAATAAAGTTCCTATGGCATTTAAGCGGATTTTGAGAAAGTTGCAAAAACATTCATATTTATAGAGAAATGTTTGCTTACTTTTGATAACCACAAAAGCTTAACTAACTAAACAATATAATAACTTTATTTTATTACACAAGCGATTTTTATTAAAAACTGTGAATAACCGAAAGACAAAGTACGTACAGAATAAGGACATGGTCAAAATGAAAGTACTAAATCATAACATACTTATTTACATGTGGACATTTATGTCTGTATACACTAGAGGACATTCATATGTCCTATGGCTGTGTTTGATAATGGAGCAAATGAAAAACTATGGCTTAAATACTGCCCAAAAATAGTAATGATTTAAGTTGTATTTATATGGAGACTGCACTTACGAAACATACAATTGTAGGTGAGAGAGCAATGTTGTCCGTTTTCACCAAGAATATACTCCTCACCACTGTTGCCCGTTTAGATTTTCCCCGTTAAATTTGCCTTTTTTCAACCGGTTAGCGGGAAAATTTTGAATTTAGCTTTAAGCTTTTTTTCTGACTGTTTTCTAAATGTATTATTGCCACTTATACCAGCTTATGGAGAAAGTTTAAAATAAATTGTATTTTCTACTAAAAACTACAACAGTTAGAACTGAACTTGGAAGAAGACAATGTGGCAACTATGCGCTGAAAGAATGTTTTTTGAAAGTTTAAATTTCTGTGTGGAAAAATTATTGTTTTAATAAATTTTATTATCAAACAAAGAAAAATAAAAAATAAAATTAAAAATTTAAAAAAAAAGATTTCTGTGCCTTAGCGGTAGTGCTAAAATCTAATTGCTCTAGAAAATCTAATAATAATAAATTTGGTTTCGGTTAAACAGATTGGACAAGGGTTCCCTCTATTGATCAAAAATAAACTGAAAATTGACAAATTCATATAATAAAATTTAGACGTTTTTGTTCAATATTTTGAGGCAAAATCTAATTTTGAATTTAGGTTATGTTATCACAACCCATAACTGTTCCCAAAACTAGCTGACCTAACAAAGAAGACAAAAAAAGGTGGGAGTAATTTTCTTTATTTTGCAACATAATCTCCTTTTAGCTTGATATACTTTTTCCAGCGATATTCAATAGCTTCTATACCCTGTTTACAGTAAGAACTGTCAAACTCATTAGAACAGCCATCTGCTGCAGACTCCACCCTCTTCATTGATGTCAAATCTTTTACCAGCCAGCCTTTTTTCAAGTTAGTAAATAGAAAATAGTCCGAGGAAGCCAAATCTGTCGAACAAGGTGAAAAATGAAGCAATTGGAACTTTAATTCCTTTTTTTCGCCAAATGCGACCTTTTTTCCATAATTTCATTACCTAACGCTGAAATGTATTAGAATAATAATCGCCATTGACGATCATCCAATACCATTTTGTGAATTTTCTTAGGCACGTCTGGCGCAGGCATTTCAATTGGTCAGCCAATACGGTGCTCGTATTGGTAGCTCGTATGACCTTGTTTAAACTCTGCTATCCAATACTTTACAGTCGTAAATGAAGGAGCAGTTGCCCCCAGAGCAGAATCAAGCTCGGCTTTAATATTGGTTAGACTGAGACCTTTCGAATGGGAATATTGAATTACGTAACCATGACCAATTTTTTTAATGTTTACAAATTCACTGAGATCGTTCACTTTTGATTTACAAATTCACTGAGATCGTTTACTTTTGATGGCTCAAATCGAAATACTAAACAACATGGCGCCCTGCAATTTAACACATACATATGTTTTATAAAGTTGCCACTTGTCACCAAAATAATTTTTTTCCAAACTACTGGCGCTATATGTCAGGTTAGCCAGTTTTAGGATCGCCCTCGTAGACAACCTTTGGATATGCTTTTAAAGTTTAGTAAAATAAATTCATTAGAAAAAAATCAAACTTTTGATCTCAAAACTTTTATTTGCTACTCTAAATAAACCAGTTCCTTTGATTATTTGTTTGATTGCATGCGTTACGAGGATAGTACTCGTACACCAAATGTTTAAGTTTAGGAACAGATTAAAGTTTTTACTTATTATTTTCCTGGCCCGTCTTCTAAAAATAACAACGTGAAAAATTCTTCTCTTCGGACCAAACATTGACCGCCTTCAAACAACCATTCACCGTTGGCTTCATTAGGAATATTCTAATCTTTGTTTTTTGAAACGATTAAAACTAACAACAAATTCTTATTAATTCGTAAATCGAATATAATTTATGTATCATTCTAAGGCAGTAAGGATTGAAAATTATAAGTAAAGATATTTCATCTTATAAAATGGAATAAAAATCAATCTACTCTAGATCGAAGTGCATCAGCTTTCGTGTAAAAATTAGTTTTTTTCTAGATTCTTCTTAGCTTATTTTATCTTTTTTTTTTTTTAGGAAAATGTGTAGTCTTTTTTCATTACTTAGCTCTGGCCATAACGTGAAAATGTCTTCTCTTCGAACCAAACATATACTGTCTTCAAATAATCATTCACCGCTTGTTTCATTAACAATATTCAAAACTTTGTTTTAAAGTCGTTAGAACTTACAAAGAATTCTAATTAATTTGCTAATCGAATATTATTTTATATATATCATTCCGAGTATGGATCTCCACCGTTATGTTTCAATTTATAAAATGGAATAAAAATTTACTATGTATTGAACTGCATAGATTTTCGTAAAAAAATCAGTTTTTTTTCTGGATTATTTTAAGTTTTTTTTGTATCTTTTTAGCCTCATTTCATTACTAAGTTCTGGCAACACTGATTGTAATCGCCATCTAAAAATGAAGAAAAAAAAATATTGATAATATTTACAAATTATCAAAATTTCATTAGAACCGAGAAATTTATCGTAACTACAAGTAATTTTATTGTTTTAGAGTTTTCAAAATGGGAAATGTTCATAATAACACAAAATTCAAATTTTCATTTTTGGTTTTTTATTTATTTTTTTATTGCAGAGTAAAGATCTCCATTGTTATGTTTCAATTTATAAAATGGAATACAAATCAATTTACTATGGATTAAACTGCATCAATTTTTGTAAAACAGTCCGTTTTTTCTGGATTATTTCTAGCATTTTTTAGGAAATTTTTTAGCCTTTTTTCTTTACTAAGTTCTGGCAACACTGATTGTAATCGTCATCTAGAAAGGAAGAAAAAATATTGATAATATTAATAAATTATCAAAAATTTCAATAATACCGACAAATTTTATTATTTTAGAGCTTCAAAAATGGAAAATGTTCTAGTGATTCGCATAGAAACAGCAAAACAAACATTCATAATTCATAATATTCATAATAATACAAAATTTAACTTTCCATTTTTGGTTTTATTTATTTTTTTTTTTTTATTGCTGAGTAAAGATCTCCACTGTTATCTTTCAATTTATAAAATAAAATAAAAATTAATGTATTATGGATTAAACTGCATCAATTTGCGTTAAAAACTCCGTTTTTCTGGAATGTTTTTAGCTTTTTTTATGGACATTTTTAGCCTTTTTTCATTTCTAAATTCTGGCAACACTGATTCTAACCGCTATCTAAAAACGAAGTAAAAAATATTGATAATATTAACAAATTACCAAAATTTCATTAAAACCGACAAATTTTTTTACGAATACAAGTAATTTTATTATTTTAGAGCTTTAAAAATGGGAAAATGTTCTAGTGATTCGCATAGAAACAGCAAAACAAACATTCACAATTCATAATATTCATAATAATACAAAATTCAAATTTCCATTTTTTGGTTTTTTCTTTATTTTCTTTTTATTGCTGAGTAAAGATCTCCACTGTTATGTTTCAATTTATAAAATAAAATAAAAATTAATGTATTATGGATTAAACTGCATCAATTTGCGTAAAAACTCCGTTTTTCTCGAATATTTTTAGCTTTTTTATGGACATTTTTAGCCTTTTTTTAATTTCTAAATTCTGGCAACACTGATTGTAATCGCCATCTAAAAACGAAGTAAAAAATATTGATAATATTAACAAATTACCAAAATTTCATTAAAACCGACAAATTTTTTTATGAATACAAGTAATTTTATTGTTTTAGAGCTTTGAAAATGGGAAATGTTCTAGTGATTCGCTAAGAAACGGCAAAACAAACATTCATAATTTATAATATTCATAATAATACAAAATTCAAATTTCCATTTTTGGGTTTTTTATTGTACACAAATATTGTACTTTTCACTACCATCAAGAATACTGCGAATTACACATTTTTCATATTCACAAGATATCAGAAATTGAAGAGTTTGGGCCCTAAATAAATGTTGGCATTTCATAATGTAACCTTTAACGTCGATTTTATGCAAATTATATTGTTTAGTTCATGTTCGAGGGGATACTGGATGAGTTTTCTGTGGAATGAAATGGTAGTACAAGTACATACAATTATGGTTTTACAACACACCGCTGCCCTCCTCTAGTGCATGGAACATGTTTCCTCAATAACCTCCAAATAGAGTTCATATGCAATGCTCCAATGTTTTCCATTTAAATTCCTCCAGCTAAGACTTGTCAGCCGCCTTCTCTGCCAGCATTCAGAACTTAGCTTTTATTCAATAAACACATGGGAGTTGTGTACTCGTACTTGTGAAATGATTCCTTGCTGTATGTTGTTTCTCGTTTTTTTTTCAAACTGCTAAAGTTTACATAAAATGTAAAGAAAGTGCAAATAATAATCATAATAAAGAGTACTTATTGTTTGATTTATGTGTCTATGTAGACATAGGCGAAATTTCCTCAACAATAAGTGAAGCCATAACCACGCCCATTCCCTTCTCAAAAGCAGCAGTTTCTGCTTATTTAACATATTTCTAGTGCATGAAGACCGAGGAGTGCAACGCAAAGTTAAGTAACCATGCTTCAAGTGGGATCAACAAATTATGATGTATGAGATGCTTGGATGAGGGCATGCAGGATAATGGTGGTGGTGCTGGTGTTAGTGCAAGTATTCACTTCCATTAGCTAGGAAAGTTCAAAATGTTGATTTCCCACATTCGAAAATTAATTACATTATACATTTCTTTAGCTGAATGGATTTTATTTGTAAAAAGTTTTAGTGTGGAGGTCTGTCTATCTGTGCGCTACCAGTTTGTTCGACGCGCTTTTACAAAAATGAACAAATTTTATCTGCTATTCTTTATTTGTCTACTATTAGAAAACTACTTAACTGGCCGAAAGTGTATTTTTAATAAAGGAAATTTCTTAAGTTCACCCAGCCAATTGAAAACGGAGTTTCTCAAAGTAGCATTTTGGAACCTACTCTATATTTAATTCATGCATCAGGCATGCCAACTAACAATCATATCCATACATCAACATTTGCTGTCGATACAGCTTTTGTTAGTCCTCATGAAAATGCTCAGGAAGCATGCCGACATTTGTAGAATCACATTCATTACTTGGAAAATTGAGTAAAACAATGGAGAATAAGTGTTAATGAGCAGAAATGTACAGGGTTGCCCATATTCGACGGACCCATCTGACAACGCCATAA
>JAHXMU010024338.1:0-20826 GCA_019455685.1 Philornis downsi
CTCCGGAAATTGAAAGTTCAAGAATAGTGAATTCCAGAACTTGGTTCCAACAAGATGGAGCTACCTGTCACACATCAAATGACTCCATGGCGGTGGTGAAGCAGATGTTCCTTGGCAGACTGATTTCGAAAAGAGGTAATATCCCATGTCCCTCACGTAGTTCAGACTTGACGTCTCTTGACTTTTTTTGTGGGGATACCTCAAACACAAAATCTACAGTAATAATCCAAGAAACATCATTCAGCTCAAGGAGAATATCCGTGGTGAAATGGCAGCCATTACACCAGTATTACTGAAGAAAGTTTTCAATAATTTTCGTTTGCGGTTAGAGGAGTGCCGTCGTAGAGAGGGTCACCATTTAGATGATGTTATTTTTAAAAAATAAACTCCATTTATTACTCTACAATGCCTTAGATTTATTTTAACCATACCTTTTGCATTTATTTTTTAATCTATTTTTTAAATATGCACGTTCTATTGCGCCACCCTGTAGTTTTCCTGTCTATGGCAAATGATTTTACTAGTGAAAAATTCGCCTCAAGAGAAGCTTGTGAAACTCGATTTGCCCCAGTTTTTTGTTAATAGGGACCAGGGTCTCCAACATAGAGTTATAATGAAATTACCTTACAAATGGTAACAAGTCATCGAATAAAACGATACATTTCTAAGCTAAAATAATGGCCATGCAACAATAATGGATTTACTTTTACTATACCTTATATTAAAGCAATCAAATGTTGAAAAATTGAAGTATATATGTAGAATTTGGGACATTGAAATTTTTGATTATGGAAATATTAAAATATTGAAAATTTTGGAATATTTTAATACTGAAAAATTGATATACATATAAAACTGCATACAACATAGATATTGATATTGAATTTATGATATATTGGAAAACAAAAATATTGCAACATTGAAATATTAAGTTAATGAATTATTGGCATTCCGAATTATTTAAGCACGGATATAGTTCTGTATTGAAATATTGTAATACTGAAAAGTCGGTATATGGAAATATAGTAATACTGTATGGTAATCGATGTTTTTAAAGCGGATTTGATTCGAGATAAAACCTCAAAATAAGGTCTTTCCCAGCTTGACAAAACTTCAAAAATCTAAACAACCAACAAAAGCTCCCAGACAAATAAATATACATTATGTCCATAAACTGGAACAGGAACTGATCATTGAAAAAGCCAGCTTAAACGAATTGTCAATTTATTTTTGTTGCTAAGGCTGTATAGAAGCTGTGTTAGACTCCGATCTGCCATTTAGTTTGTCTACAGTGCACGATTTTGTCACCTCATTTCAAGTGCGTTTTGCGATTTTTACAATGGATAAAAATATCGCAATAGATGAAAATGTGTCTTAAATTTTGTATTGCAAATAGAATTTCTTGTGTCGAAGCACTGAAACGGTTACAGAAGGCTAATGGTGAATCGACTTTATCAAAATCACGTGTACATCAGCGGTACAATGCAGTTGAGGTATGAAGATTTGCCGCGCTCTGGTCGGCCATCAACATATTCAATATAAATTGTCGTCCATAAAATGAAGAAAATGGTGGCTGCAAATCAATCATTTAAGTTAGAAAGAGGTAGTTCCTAAACTTGCTGCGTTTTATGAATCAATTCGTACTATTTTACACGATTGTTTGCAAGTGAGACGCGCTGTCGCTCGGCTAACTCCGAAAAACCTAAAGTTTCTTTGAAAACTCCTTCGCCAAAACGTACCTGAATACATGCTAGAACGCGACAATTTCGACCCAATGTGCGTAAAAGGTATTATAACTGGTTATAAAACATGGGTTTAAAAGTTTGACATGAAACCAAATCAACAAGATTCGGAATGCCAACTTCCAAAGTCGATCAGAAGTCAAGGAAATGTTAACTGATGCGTAAAAGTTGACATGCGTAAAACGCATTATAACTGGTTATAAAACATGGGTTTAAGAGTTTGACATGCAAATCAATCAACAAAATTCCAAAGTCGATCAGAAGTCAAAGAAATATTGACTGATTTCCTAGCTTATCGCGGTGTTGTGCACCCAGAATTCTTGCCGGCAGATCAGATGGTTAGTATGGAAAATTATCTGGACGTTATGCGCCGTTTGAGAGAGTAAACTCGTCCAAAATGCCCAGACGATTATCTCACAAGGGTCTCGAATTTTTGACCAAAAACCTCAATAGTATTATCGAATAACCAC
Source organism: Philornis downsi (assembly GCA_019455685.1). Taxonomy (NCBI): domain Eukaryota; kingdom Metazoa; phylum Arthropoda; class Insecta; order Diptera; family Muscidae; genus Philornis; species Philornis downsi. Next base: position 2,213 of record JAHXMU010024338.1, read on the forward strand.
CATATCCACTTGATACTTTATTTTCTTTCCAAAACTACAAATTACCACTTCAAAACACCTGTTTTCAGCCTATAGAAGACATAAAAGAGAATTCGCCGTGAGAACTGAAGTCTTTTCTGGTACGATCGAAAAATGTTTTTATTATGAGATTATACGTTGATATTAGTGTATTGTTTTGGAGTGGGGCTACTTTGAAAGCATACAAAAAAATTGAAATGAATGATGAATATTTTGAGTTCCATTGATCAATTCCTGGTACTTTTTTCAAAGCATTGAATAAAGCGAAATATTGAATATATTGAAGTCTTTAAATATTGAATAGAGCGAAATATTGATAAAAGGATGTTGTTGATTTTAAAATGGAATAGTAAAATATTGAAATGTTGCTTTAATGAAATATGAGCCATAGTTGAAATAATGATAATGGCTTAGTAAAAGTTTGAAGTCATAACGCAGAGAAATTTTCAGTTCTGAATATTACTGAAGTAGCCGCAAATGTTAATCAAAATATGATAGAGTTAATGATGATTCATTTAAACATTTGCTGTTGTCTCATTTATCAGCATTTAGGTTGCTACTGGATCATTGAACAATTTAAAACACATGTCGCCTCCTACTGTCAGTCAACTGAATAAACAAATATTTCCAAAAATAACACATGTCGGCCACTTTGTGGCAATTCGCATTCACTTTTGTTTTGTTTCCCACCGAGCTGATTTGCAGAACCAACGATTTAATGATGATGATGTTTTCAATCATTCAATTAAAACCTCAAGTGACATTAATGTTACTTGGGGCTATAATTTCGACGCTATCGACACAATCATTGCGCTGTTGTTGTTGTTTTTTATTTCATTTATGTTCACAACAAATTCAATTAGGTGACGTTTTCGACAATGTTGCTATTGCCGCTGACGGACAATTTTCCCCATATCAACGCAATTCACTGGCCAGGAGGGGATTGTCGCTAGACGTTTTCGCCTATTCGTTGTTTATCACCCCAGGTACTACATCGTAATAATAATTTCGAGATCAAGTGGTAATTTTGGACGACAGGTTGTCTACAAAGTGCCCACCAGCGTCAGAAATTGCAAATGTGTAAGTAAACAGGTATACAATGGCGATAGCAATCTGTAGTTTTGTATATGTAAGGCTAAATAGTAACAACAGCAGTTATTCACTCAATAAGTATGCAAAGAAATGCGAGGGGCCTTGCAGAAGTCAGAGGAAAACTACAAGTTAAATTTAAATGTAATAACATCCCAGCAACAAAAGAGCAGCTGAAGATGTCAAAATGATCCGCAACTCGTGATCCAAAAGTAGTGAAAAGTTTGAAAGTCATTGATGAATTTAACATGGGCTTGCCATGGGAGAGATGATGATGTTTTTGGCCTCATTTCAGTGCGTTTTTTCCAAATTTCATAGGCCAGTGAAAAACTTACGATTTTTATGCAAATTTATATAAGTGAAAGAAGCGGTTTATATAAACGTTTACGAAGTAAATAAGTAGTTTTTCGAAAAAGATGAAAACTTTCACTTGGAAAACACAGTGTGGTATCTCAGAATGGGTTTAGATTTTCAGGAATGCATCAAAATATACATACATTCAGCCTTACCACAGAATTCCATTCCTATCGAAAGTGGAACTTATTCCACACTTACTTTCTTCAGGAAACGAAATACTTAACTTCTGTCGTCATGAAATCACTTTTGATTTCCTAATTGGAATTGATATTTTTAGTTAATTAAATAGACAAAACAACGCTATAGTTACTTTTTTTAAAAGAAATAATCATAATAATTTTAAGCAATATACGGAAAGATATTTTTTAAATACCTTCTATCAAAAAGGGAATTGATCAATAAAACACAAAATATCCATTTGGTGGTTTTAAAACTGCCGATCTGGCAAGGCGATCAGCTGTTGATGTGTTATTTATTTAGTGAAAGATTCGCCATTTACGAATATAGATCATTTAACAGCCGAAGAACGCGTTAAAATAGTTAAAACTTACTACAAAAGTAGTGATTCAAACGTGGGCACTTTTTGTGCAGTATAGGATGATTATGGTCCTCATAATCGACCTATTGTGCAAGGAATTGGCAAGATTTCAAAGAAATTTGAAGAGACTGGAAGCGTTACAGATGTGATCAGGCCTGTGCATCATCGCAATGTAATGTAATTGAAGGTTATGGGCTAGACGATGTGTGGTTTCGACAAGACGGTGTCACGAGCCACACAACACGAACGACAGACAGAAAGCGTAATATCACGTTTTGGCAACCGGCCACCAAAATCATGCGATTTGAAGCTGTTAACACTTTTTATTTGTGGGGCTACGTCAAACACCGTGTTTGCGCGGATAATCCTCAAAAATACCGCCCGAAATGTGCGTAAAAGTGGTTAAAAACTACCTCAAAAAGATCCACTACTGCTACCAATCCTGAGCCTGTGGGCTACGTCAAACATCGTGGATAATCCCCAAAAATACCGCCCGAAATGTGCGAAAAAGTGGTTAAAAACTACCTCAAAAAGATCCACTGCTGCGACCAATTCTGAGCCTGTGGTCTACGTCAAACATCGTGGATAATCCCCAAAAGTACCGCCCGAAATGTGCGAAAAAGTGATTAAAAACTACCTTAAAAAGATCCACTGCTGCAACCAATCCTGAGGCTGTTATAAAACGACATTGTATTAAATAATGGCAAGAGTCAAGCATTACGATGAAATAAAAGTTTCATCCAAATCATAGATTTATGTGCGTTGAAACCGAAAAATGGATAATAATATTATTCATTCAAATGCATTTTATTGCCTTCAAAGTAAGCCTCTTTCGATCATCCAATCATCAATAATTTTTCAAATATATTTTGCGGAAAAAATGTCTTCTTTTTTATTTTATCTATCGATTAAAATTGGGTGCCTCGAAACAACGATTTGAGTTTTGGAAAGAGAAAAATGTCAGACAAAAGCATATCAGGTGAATGATTGTGATGAATGTTCGATGATATTTGTTGAGTTTTTGGCCCGAAATTCGTTCACAATGATAGCCTTATGAGATAGTGCGTTATTGTAATGCAAAATCCGTGAGTTTTCTTTTCACAAATGTAGCATTTTTCAATGAAATTGCTCTCTCAAACACCACACAACTACCAACTTATAATTTTTATTTACTGTCTGATCACCTGACAAGAATTTCGAGTGCACAACATCGCGATAATCAAAGAAAACAGTAGACTTTACTTTTGATTGAATTTTATGTGTTTTTTTTTTCTTCGGTATCTGTTCACTTAGAAGGCATCACCTCGAAGTTTGTTGACTGATTTGCATTTCAAACTTCTGCGGTGTACAAAGTTCAGAAGCTATCTCTCTCAAACATAAATGACGATTTTCAGCCACCATTTTCTTCACTTTATCGATGTTGAGTTTAGTTGACCCAGCCAGAGCGAGGCAAATTTTCCATCACATCTCGACGGCTTTGGAATGCACTGTACCACTCACCTGCACGCGTTTTTAGTAATGTCAACTGACCGTAAGTCTTTTTTAACACACTTTCGGTGATTCGGCACACAAAATTCTTTGTTCGATAAAAAAATTTCAGCCATTTACTTTGATCGATATATTTATCTATTGCAAAAATTAAAAACACACATGGGATGAAATGGCAAAATCAATCACTGAAACAAAATGGAAGACAGATGCGCTCAAACTCCGCGTCAGCGGTATAGATAGTTGCGCCAACTTAGCGACAAAAAGATTATGGATAACCCATTAAACGGGCTTTTTAAGCGGTCTAATTCCGTGTATTGATTTTTTGACAGAACTAGTAAACAGTTTGAAATTTTACTGCGATAACATAAACGATAAAATTTAATATTACTAAATAACTCTCTATGGATATTATTTTCAAATTGAAAATGTTTTTTAATATTTTGTTGGAGTTATAGTCAATTTAGTAAACACCTATATGAATGACGCGTTCCCATTACATCAAAAAGGATATATATTTAAGTTTAATTTAAGATTAAAGCACAGACGAATTTGAAATCATATAGTATGTACAGTTACACCACCTCAGAAGTAAGTAGATATTATAAGATCTAATTAGACAAATTAGGACAAATTTCGGATTAATTTATGTTTAACTATTACATTAGTTCTGAACTAATTAAATTCAGTTATGTGTAGACACATTTTCGGTTATGACGATGCCAAATTAAATATGCAGTCAGAATTTCCTTTTTAAAACATTTTAATGTTTAAGAAACCATTGCAGATATGTGAACAGCAATATGTCTAATTCTTATAGTAAGCAGATAAACGGCATAATATAAAGATAATTTGTGCATCATCTACCGCATATTAAGATTACCCTTCCAGAAACCTTCCCAGAAACGTAAGCAAACACCTGCAGAAGTTTTGCTATAACCGAATAAGAATTATGAATGCGTGTGCTGAGCACGCAGATGCACAATTTTTCTAATATGCAAGACGAAATAAGGACGAAATTCGAAAAACATCAATTTCAATTTAAAAAATATATATTAAATTTCGTATTCGTGTTCATAATAATTTATTGATGTTTTGAAAAATATTGTTACTATGGAAAATTGATTTATAAATGTCCAATCTTTCGATTATGTCGGAATTAAACTTCAAACGCTTTTCTACGCTTTAGAGAGCATCCGCGACCGGCGGTCAATTCAAAGGGATCACATTCTCATTACTCAAAAGAAACGCTATACGCTGAGGGCGGTCCCAAAACTGGTCGACCTAACAAAGAAGACTCAAAAAAGTTGGAAAACATTTTCTTTATTTTTACGATGTATAGCACTTTTAGAAATGCCTATCATTTCAGTTAGCTCACGCACCTTCAGCCGACGATCATCTAATACCTTTTTGTGAATTTTCTTAACTGTCTTCAACACCTCAACTACTCGGCCACTAAGCTGCTCGTCTTGCCAGCTTGTACGACCTCGTCTAAACTCTAACACCCAATATTTTACAGTTCTAAGCGGAGGAGCAGACTCACCAGAGGAGTTGAATCTAGCTCGGCTTTTATATTAGTTGGACTGAGACATTTCAAATGGAAATATTGAATTACATAACAGTGACCAATTTTTCCCATGTTTACAAATTCAAATTCAAATAAAAATACTAAACAACGTGGCACCTAGAAACCTGCCACTTTGCTACTTTTCACAAAAATAATTTTTACAAACTACTGGCACCATCTATACGTCAGGTTGACTAGTTTTAATCGTATATGGAAACGAAGATGCGATGCGGCTTACCGGCTTCCGTGAGCCTGGGATCGTAATACAAGTGTGAAAGAAGACTTGGAGACATACATATTTTCTACTCAAGATAAACCACAAAATAGTTTTCATTTAATAATATTAATTACTTACGTCACTACAAAGTACTATAAACAGTAGGGAGCTTACCTGAAAGTAGAAAGAGACGAATATAAATAATTATTAGACACGTACTTTTAAAATTAAAATATTATTAATATTTGATATAACTAAATATATATCTAATTCCACAAATAAAACCAAATCTTATTCTAACTCTTCTCCCAATAAGGAATCATTGCACTTCCTTAAATCACAATGTCATGCACCAGTACAGATGTAGGGTAAAGCGTTCCCTTTTCCGCAACGTTGTTAGAAATATTGAATTCCCCAACGCACTAAATATGAACTATCACGTAACAAGCAAACCATTTTCATCGCAATACAAGAATGTGTTTGCCGCTCAGGCGCTTTGAAATGCAAACACTACCACTGAAGACGTCAAATAATGCTGATGCTGCATGCAACATCTTTGAATAAAGAACGTTAACATATTGTTAATTCATAATCCGCTCACGCGTAAATATTTCAACTAAACCCAGTGATAAATATAATTTCGTGGCAAATTGTTCTGCCTTTGGCAGAGAATATATAGAAGAGGTGACATTTTTGGCTTCCACGTGTACATTATTAATGATTTCCTCATTTATTGCAATCCAAAGGTTAGCTAACATTCAAACACAGGGAGCTGCTCTCGAATTTCAGCTGAATTCTAATTAATAAATGCTTGTAGTAGACCTGCTAAGTTTCAGCTACTCATGCTCAAGTGTCAAGAAGCATTCAAGTGGAAATTATTTTGGTTAAAGATTAAAATTAATGATTCCACATAACATTCCTTAGCTTTTACGGCATTGACTTAGATTGTAAGACATTTTAGGTTTGTGTTTTATCTGGACATTTTGAAATTGCTATATGAGTTTCTATAGATTAATGAAACTACATTTTGATAATGAAATTTGTTAAAGTGGTAACCACGAATTCCTTGATATGAAAATTCAAATAAAACAAGCTTAGAACTTAAATTGTGAAGTGATTTGATATAACCTTTTTCCATCTTTATAAATGAAATAACAACTATTTAGAATTATCCTTAATGTGGAAAACATCATTAATATTTGATATTTAAAACTATATAAATTATTTTCTTCACATTCATCTTTAAATTGTATTTCACATTAAATTGTTTTATGTCAATTTTTCCGGTAAAGACAGAAGACATTTCCATTGTTTACGCCATCTCATGAAAATTCACAGCAATCAGCTGTTATCCAACTATATTTAAGTGACTTTAATTAATCGTTTTCACTTGGATTGCAATTAATTATGTTATGCATAAAACAACACAATACGCCGGAATAACAAAGCCCTGCTACAGCGCTGTCTACTGAATAACGCATAAAAGTTTTTTAGTTGCAGTACCATCGAGACAGGATATGATGAAAAGCATCATCCTCAACGATATGTCGTGCAAAACATAGAGGTCATATCGTATGTAAAACCCGAATCATAAATACGAAAACAACCTCACTTTCAGGGAATGCCACATTGTTTGTACCATCTCACCACCGTTTACCTTTCATCATCAATTAGTGTTCAAGTCACACATGAAAGGACACAGTTTTCCAATGCAACAAAAAGTTACACGTTAGCGGGTGATGAGAATTTCAACGATATTTCTCATCTACAGATGTTGTCAGCTTTTCCATTAAATTGTGTCATGGCACTGTGTGGAATAACCAAGCAGAAGAGATCCTGTAGCCACAATAGTACGATGTTGCAACATCAACTTTAGCGACAGTGACATCAGTAAATATGCAAAAGGAAGAAACATGTGTAAAAATATCTAAACAATTCATGCGGAAATGTGAAAAGTTTTATTCCCTGTCATCTTTACAGTTGTATAGATGCCATTGTTGTTGCTGATGTGGAAGATGCAACCACGGTTGTTCTTGGTGGAGGATGGCATGATGCACTTCATAACCGAAAGTTGAGTTCAACATAAAAGCGGAACAACGTAGCAAAGTGTTACAAACATACGAATAAAACTAATAAGTTGATAATTAATAAAAAAAAATCAATGAATTCAACGAATTTTGTGAATTTATGAATTTTGTAAATTTATGAATTTGGTGAATTTATGAATTTTGTGAATTTATGAATTTTTTGAATTTATGAATTTTGTGAATTAATGAATTTTGTGAATCTACGAATTGTATGAATTTGTTGATTTTGTGAATTTACGAATTTTCTGAATTTATGAATTTTGTAAATTTGTGCATTTTTGGGAATTTATGAATTTTGCAAATTTATGAACTTTGTGAATTTATGAATTTGGTGAATTTATGAATTTGGTGAATTTAGAAATTTTGTGAATTTATGAATTTTGTAAATTTATGAATTTTGTGAATTAATGAATTTGGTGAATCTACGAATTTTATGAATTTATTGATTCTGTGAATTTAAGAATTTTATGAATTTTCTGAATTTATGAATTTTTTTGAATTTATGAATTTACGAAGTTTGTGAATTTATGGATTTTGTGAATTTATGAATTTTGTGAATTTGCGAATTTTGTGAGTTTGTGAATTTATGAATTCATGCATTTATGAATTAATGAATTTATGAATTTATAAACTTATGAGTTTATGAATTTATAAATTTATGAATTTATGAATTTATGAATTTATGCATTTATGAATTTATGAATATATGAATTCATGAATTTATGTTTTTATGAATTTATGAATTTTTGCATTTATGCATTTATGAATTTATGAATTTATGAATTAATGAATTTATGCATCTATGAATTTATGAATTTTGTGAATTTAGGAATTTTGTCAATTTATGAATTTTGTGAATTGTGTGAATTAATGATTTTTGTGAATCTACGAACTTTAAGAATTTATGAATTTTGTAAATTTATGAATTTTTGTGAATTTACAAATTTTATGTATTTATGAATTTTGTAAAATTATGAATTTTTGGGAATTTATGAATTTTGCGAATTTATGAATTTTATGAATTTATGGATTTTCGAATTTTGTGAATTTACGAATTTTGTAAATTTATGAATTTTGTGAATTTATGGATTTTGTGAATTTATGAATCTTGTGAATTAATAATTTTTGTGAATCTACGAATTTTATGAATTTTGTAAATTTGTGAATTTTGTGAATTTACAAATTTTATGAATTTTGTGAATTTATGAATTTTTGGGAATTTATTAATTTTGTGAATTTATGAATTTTTGGGAATTTATGAATCTTGAGAATTTTTGAATTTTGTGAACTAGTGAATTTATGAATTAATGAACTTATGAGTTTATGAAATTATGAGTTTATAAATTTATGAATTTTGTGAAGTTTATGAATTTATAAATTTATAAATTTATGAATTTAAGAATCTATGAATTTGTGAATTTTGTAAATCTTGTGAACTTATGATTTTATAAATTTACGAATTTGGGAATTTTTTGAATTTTGCGAATTTTGTGAATTTATGAATTTTGTGATTATTGTGAATTTTGGGACTTTTGTGACATTTGTAAATTTTGAAAATTTTGTGAATTTTGTAAATTTTTTGAATTTTCTGAATCTATGAATTTTGTGCGGTATGAGAATTTTGCGAATTTTGTCAATTTATGAATTGCGTGAATTTATAAATTTTGTGAATTTATGAATTTTGTGAATTTTTTAACTTTGTGAATTTATGAATTTGGTGAATTTAGAAATTTTGTGAATTTATGAATTTTGTAAATTTATGAATTTTGTGAATTAATGAATTTTGTGAATCTACGAATTTTATGAATTTATTGATTTTGTGAATTTAAGAATTTTATGAATTTTCTGAATTTATGAATTTTGTGAATTTAGGAATTCATGCAGTTATGAATTAATGAATTTAAAAACTTATGAGTTTATGAGTTTATGAATTTATGAATTTATGAATTTATGAATTTATGAATTTATGAATATATGAATTTATGAGTTTATGTTTTTATGAACTTGTGCATATATGAATTTATGAAGTTATGAATTTATGAATTAATGAATTTATGAATTTATGAATTTTTACATTTATGCATTTATGAGTTTATGAATTAATGAATTTATGCATCTATGAATTTATGAGTCTTGTAAATTTATGAATTTTGTGAATTTAGGAATTTAGTGAATTTATGAATTTTATGAATTTTATGAATTTATGAATTTATGAATTTTATGAATTTATGAATTGTGTGAATTAATGATTTTTGTGAATCTAAGAATTTTATGAATTTATGAATTTTGTAAATTTTTGAAGTTTTGTGAATTTATGAATTTTGTAAATTTATGAACTTTGTGAATTTAGAAATTTTGTGAATTTATGAATTGTGTGAATTTTTTAATTTAGTGAATTTATGAATTTTGTGATTTTATGAATTTTGTGAATTTTTTAATTTAGTGAATTTATGAATTTTGTGAATTTATGAATTTTGTGAATTTATGAATTTATAAATGCCAAAAATTAAAGTTTTTTCTACGAAACCTTAGCAATATATTTTATAACTTTTGGTTTGTTTGGTTGCACAATAAAATCGCGGTTGAAACCGCTTAATGTTAAGCACCACTTATTATTCGATTTATTTTTGCTATTATAATATTGTGCATCTTAGGTGCAATCAATACACATTCTCTTACCTTTCCGATAGAAAACAGCATAGCCAAATAATTTATTTTAGTCTAATTTATATGACAAAGAAACTATCAATTCCTATTCCGGTATTTTATTAGGCGTAATAGCTTTTAAACCTGCATAAATATTATTATTAGCTTTAGCAAACATAAGACAAACTCCAACTAAGTATTAGTTTCTGGCGTATGATTAATATTAATTTTATAATTAACAAAATATTTGCTAAAATCACAAACTCTTTCGTTTAGTTAGTGAGACGAATTTATGGTATCTGCAGAACTCATCCACACAATCGCACACACACGTAGAGAGCGTCCGCCTACTTTAGCTAATGACAAAACCGCCTTTCTCAAATACACACAAATCCCGAGAGCGGAATAAGCATCCAATTATTTGTGTTAAGAGTGTGACAGGTAAAACTCAAGAGACGTGATTTTGAAGTTAAAGGTTTAACAAACTGGAAGATGTATCATATTTTGTGTTTGTGCCTCAGATGATACTGCAGACCAGCTTTTATATAGTTTGGTCTCCCACCGGTAATTCGTTTTCATATACATTTTGTGCTGCTGTTTCTCCTTAGCTCTATTAACTACCTATAGATAGCTTAAATGACGTACAATTGCACCATTTCCTTTACAAATGAAATGTCGCGCTTGTTTCCTGTGTATCGTAAGGCAAACGCATGAGAAAATTGCAGAACTGATTTCCGAGAAATTGAGCACAACTTCCCATATGTCTTCTCAGAGAGCGTCTGTTTTCAGAATTTCTCTCTCTTTTAAAAATAGGTCTTCTTTTTGAGAAAGCAATTGCGCCCAGGTATTTCTAGCCCTTTGCCCGAAGAAGGCATGGTGGCAGGCTGGTGGCTGGATAATCTTTTACATCATTAAAACCGTAGAAGATTTTGATAACACGAAATATGTTTTTCTTTGGTACGATGTAAGAGGTTTCGAACATTTGTAAGGTTAACCGACCACCTATCTTGCACTTTCCCTCGCTGTTTTAGAAGATGTCTAGTCTGAAGGATTTCCCTTTCGGAAAGTGCGAAACTGAGATGCGCCCTTCGTCCCTCAAAGAATGAATGCAAGCCGGCACTTTTATATCTAAAATCTCTTATTTTAAGAGGCCTCCATCACGTCTTCTTTTGAGAAAGAAGCATGAATTCCCTTTCTTTTTTAAAGATCAATTATAATTGTAGGACATTTTCAGAAAATCGTTTTTTCAGAAAGCCATTTAAATTGTATTTAATTTCCAAAATGAGGCTTCCAGCAAGTTATTCGGAAAACAAAGTGCATTGCGCCCAGATAATCTCATATTTCCTTCCCAAAAAGAAGGCAGGCAGCCAGGCATTCTTATTCCCTTGTACAGCATCCGATATGTATCTTATCCCTTTACTTTTTGGAGAACACCAGTATCTTTTCTTTCCAGAAAGAAATCTAGAAAAGCGACTAGGTAATTACATCTGCCTTTATCAAAGTCCACATTACTCAGCTTTAAATGATCAATGATCTTGTTTTGAGAGGATTTTTTTTTGGAAGACCATCAGATCTTTTACTTAAAAAATGACATGAGTTGCGCCTCTTGACACTTCCAATTTCTATTCTAAACTAAAAGTCAAGCAACGAGGCCTCCTTAAAAGTGTAATAGTTGTATTTTGCCTCTTTCGGGACACTAGCGGGGCTTCCATTTAGAAACCAACGTATGTTGCATTTAAAGTCAGCAGCACTCATTCCCTTCTAAATTATCCAATACGCATTTTGTCTCTTTTCTTTTAGCAGGCCAGCAGATCACCCAGGCGGAAAACATCGATTTTTGCGCCTTTGCCCTTTCTCAAAGAAATTATATATCCAGACCTTTTTATTGCCTTCTAAAATATCCGAAACATACAGGGTTGCCCATATTCGTCGGACCCATGTTTTTAAAAAAAAAATCAAAGAAAAAAATAAAAATTTGGCGGTTGGCAATCTTATTCATTTAATTTGTTCCAAGTAGATTTGTTTACATCAATTTTTGAATATGATATCTCTCAAATGGCCGCCTCTGGCGCTGATAGCGTATTGTGCCCTTTTTGCAGCATTTTCCATCGTTTTCGCCAACATTTCGGCCGGAATAGTGGCTATTTCTTCACGAATGTTGTCATTGAGCTCTTCTACGGTCCTTGGCTTGTTAACGTAAACCTTTGACTTCAAATGTCCCCACAAGAAGAAGTCAGCGGGCGTCAAATCGGGCGAACGCGGTGGCCAGTCCAAATCACCACTTTTCGACATCAAACGGCCCGGAAACAAATTCTTCAGAAAATCGATTGTTATGCGACTTGTGCGCGGTGGAGCGCCGTCTTGTTGAAACCAGAACTGCCTCATACGCTTTCGACGAATAATTGGCATCACAAAATTGGTCATCATGTCGCGATAACGCTCCTGGTTGATGGTAACAGCATGGCCATTTTCGTTTTGGAAGAAAAACGGCCCAATGACCGTTTTCGCACTAACGCCGCACCAAACTGTGACTTTTTCGTCATGAAGAGGCAATTCTTGAATCTCCTGAGGATTTTCAGTGGCGTAAATACGGCAATTTTGCTTATTTACGGTCCCATTCAATGTGAAATGGGCTTCATCGGACATGATAATTTTTTTTCAAAATTGCTCGTCATCATCGGCCATTTCGATGACTCGTTGGGCCCATTCCACTCGACGAGGCTTGTCCGCAGGCAACAATCTTTGCGTCAATTGAATTTTGTACGGGAACAAATGCAAATCAACGCGAATAATCCGTTGTAAAGTGGACCGAGCCATGCCCAACTGCTGAGAACGGCGTTTTTGGGATGTTCTTGGGGACCTCTCAACACTGGCTCGTACGGCAGCGATATTCTCGGCCGATCGCCTTGGTCGACTTTTATTTGGCCTCTTCGGAAGCGTATAAACGCTTAATGGTGTTCTTAGAAGGCGCACTTCTCACATTTTTTAATATTTTAAAAGCACGTTGAGTTTTCACAATTGACTTCTTCTGTTGAATGTAAATTTCAACTATTTCAGAGCGCTCGCGTGGCGTGTATTGTTCCATGGTAAAAATCTGCTTGGACTGACGCTTCAAACGCGGTATGTCATTAAGCGATCTGACATCTCTGTCAAAAGTTATGGCGTTGCCAGATGGGTCCGTCGAATATGGGCAACCCTGTATACTGTTGTCATTACATTTAAGATGCCAACAAGTACATATATTCTATTCTCTTCTAGATGATTAGATACGCTTCTGGACTCCCTTCATTAGGAAGCCTATTGCGAGAGCCCATTTTTCAGAAAACAAAGCACATTGGGCGTAGTTATTTTCATCTACTTGTCTTAAAGATGACACATTGCTGTTCCTGTTCTCATCTAAAACATCGAATACGTGTCCTGTCCCATGACGCAAGCAGGTCATCTTCTAATTCCTATTCTAAAAAGAGGGTGAAGTCAGTCAATTTGTCTCGCTTCTTTTAGAACGCTTCCAGAGCAGGCCTTTTTTTCCTCTAGAGTAAATTTTTATAAACTGCAGGTTCTCACCAGGTGACATGTCGACCTACTAACTCCGAGTTCGAATTATACAAAGAGGAGTCAAATAAATCCTCTAATATAACTTGATTATAAATTAGAGCGAAAGTCAGCATTCTAATTTTTGTTTTTGTAATTTTTTTACCACACTTTTCCTATCAAACATGCTATAAGTCCTCCTATACCAACTTGTCTAGTTTTAAAAGGAAGATTAAATGCAGCCATAACCAGCTAGTACAAACACACTAAGCAATGCATTTTCCTGCATTGTACGTTTTCAATACGATTAAGTGTTAGGAGCTGGACACAGGATTTCATAAGCATCGAATTATTAAATATTTTTCAACGATCTAGAATTACCCCTGATATCACACCCAAAACTAAATCTAAATCTCTCTCATAATATAGGGTTATTCATTTAGTTGTTATAAAACCGTCGGTCTGGCAAGGCTGCCAGGAATTAAGTACCTATCATCTGAAGTGTTATTTATTTAGTGAAAGGTTTGCCATTTACGTATATAAATCATTTAGCAACAAAAGTGGTGATTCAAACGTGGACTTTTAATCGAACAAAATTTTCTTCAGCGGAGAAGCTCATTTCTCACTTGGTGGTTACGTCAACAAACAAAATTTTCGCATGTGGGGCTCGAAGAACCCAGAAGTGGTTGTGGAAAAGCCATTCCATCCGGAAAAAGTGACTGTTTGGTGCGTATTATGGTCTGGAGGTGTCATTAAGCTGTATTTTTTTGAAAATGATGAACGGCAAGGTTCAAACATTATAATGAATTAAAAAAAAAAAAAAAAATTCCTCGAAATCATAGATATATGTTTGTTTTATTTAACTTTACTTTTGAAACCGAAAAATGGATAACCCTATACTTCAATTTAATCATTGGGCAATTGTGGTTTACCGCATTTTCTGGGCCTTACTGTGGCCTATCTATCATTAGTGTGCATACCTGCATTAGAGCTCCAGATAACACTGATGTGGAAGAGTTCCTTTGAAAAGGCGCAACATTACGCTCTAAATAATTTAAAGCGTTTTATATTTTTGCTGCTCCACCTCCTCCAACTAAAATGACGCACACACAAAGTTAATTCAAAGAAGCCGGATACATTTCCACTGGGGGAATAACGCAATTAAGAAAGTTCAGCATTTTGTGAGTTCAACTTAATTCTTTGATGATGAATTAAATTCAGCAGGATGTTTTAAATAAAATTTACATAAATTCAAATTTACATTAAATTCAAATACTAGAATCTGTTGAATAAATATATAATTTTTAACTGTTCAGTTGTGGCAACTGTTGTTCTCAGTGCAATTAAGCTTGATTATTTTCATGGCATTGGCCTGTGATAATGGCGAAATTACGTCATGTTTTTTTAACAGTCCAGTGCTAATTAATTAAGTTGTAACATTGAAAAGTTGGCTAGAAAACGACATTGTTAGAAATACAATAAAATTTGTAATAACAGGAAAATATGGAAAGATAAAAAGTTCATAGAAAAATACAAAGAAATAGAAATTATAGAAATTTTTAGAAATTTTGTTTATTAAAAGAATAAGACCACTGAACACAAATTATTATAATACACGGTGTCCGTCGGGAAGGTATACTACTTTGTTTTGCCACCATTTTGGTAAACATTAGTCTTGACAGTTCATATTTGGCAGTCGTGAAGTAGAGACGTGGCAAATTTATTATGGAAAAATAATCGATGAAGCAACGTGTTTTAATCGTTAAAATATTTTATCAAAATCAATCATCGATTACTGTGACGATGAGAAAGTTACGTGAAATTTTTGGGGCAAACAACGTGCCAACAAGACGCACTATTTATCGTGTATCTTTCGAAAACAGAGCATCTGTAGCTAATAGGGCCAAGCATGGACCACAACGTACTGCATGATCGGCTGAAAACATTACTGCTGCTCAAAAAAGTGTTCAAAACAATACATCAGCCTCAATTCGACGCCGTGCTCAGGAGCTTGGTTTTCAAAAATCAACTTTGGCCACAATTTTGCACAACGATTTGCATTTGTTTCCATTTAAGATTCAGTTGACACAAGAGCTTCTTCCACAATACCATTTACGCCGCCGTACATATGCCAATATGATGTTACAGCTCGCCCATGACAACCCGATTTTCATGAAAAAATCATAATGAGTGGCGAGGCACATTTTCATTTGAATGGATATGTGAATAAACAGAATAGTCGGTTCTGGGCAATGGAAACCCCTCAAATTATTCATCAGTCACCTTTGCATCAATTAAAAGTGACAGTCTGGTGTGCAATTTGGTGAGGAGGAATCATTGGACTTCTTTGAAACTGAAAACGGCGTAACGGTAACTGTCAATGGGGAGCGATATCGTGATATGATTGCAAACTTTTTAACGCCACAACTGCATGCTTTGGGCTTGATTAACATGTGGTATCAACAAGATGGTGCCATATCGCATACAGCCAGGATTACAATGGAATTGCTGCGAGACCTCTTTCCACAACAAGTTATTTCAAGAAATGGTGATGTTTATTGACCTCCACGGTCGCCTGATTTGACTGCTCCAAACTTCTTTTTGTGGGGATATCTGACGAGCAAGGTTTATGCAAACAAACAAGAAACGCCTAAGCAACTCAAACAAAATATATGAAATACCGCGTGAAATGTGTGAGAATGTAATGAGAAATGTGCTCAAAAGGGCTCGCATTTGTAAGGCTAAAATAGGCGGACATTTATCTGATATTGTATTCCATACATCATAATTGCCGACATTAAATAAAACATTCATCAATATAAGATCCATTCTCTTTCATTTAATCAAAAATTATAAACAAACAAAGTAGTATGACTTCCCGACGGACACCCTGTACATTTTGAACTTTATTCGAAAGAAGAGATGTGGTCTTTCTGTGTTTACTTTCAAAGGAGTATCGGGAAATGGTCAGTAAATCACAAAATAATTGTTATACATTCAAATTTATTTCTCCTTAGGTACCTTTTTTATTTCAAAGTAGATCCCCTTCCGAAATAATACGCTTATGCCTTCCAATAAACCAATCATCAAAACATTTTTCAAACGAAGACTTCAGCTCTGGCGGCGAATTATCGTTTATGTCTTCTATTGACTGAAAAGGGGAGCTCCAAGTGATAATTTGAGTTTTGGAAATAGAAAAAAAATCGGTCAATCAGGTGAATACGGTGTTTGTTCGATGATATTTGAGTTTTGAGCTGACTTGTTGGCCAGAAATTCGTTCATAAACGATAACTTTGTGAGATGGTACGTTAACATTCATGAGTTTTCTTTCCGCAAATCTGTTTTTTTTTCGACAAAATTGTTATTTCACAGATCGCAGAAACGTCCACATAATATTTTTTGTTTACTGTCTGATCTTTTGACAAGAATACCGAGCGAATAACACCGCGAGAAAAAAAATCTGAGAAAACAGCCAACATTATTAAACTGATTATTGACCGACTTTAACGTGATTTTTTTTTTGAATTTGACTTGGTTGAAAGGCGCCATTCCGAAGCTTGTTGACTGGTTTGCATATCAAACTCATAAAGCCATGCCTCCCCCAGGTGATAATGCGTTTTATGAATGTGGAGTCAGATTAGACTAACATGGTTTCCGCTACGTTTACGCGATTGAGTTTTTGAAGAAAAATCTGAATTAGTTGAGAAAAAACAAACAAAACAAACAAAAAGTCAAACTTAATGGACGATTTTTAGTCGCTATTTTCTTCATTTTAGCGATGTTAACATAAGTTGAAAATTTGATGTCTGACAAGAACAAAGCAAATCCTTCCTGAATGCACTGTACCACCCACATTTAGTCGATTTTGATGATGCCGATTCACTTTAAGGCTTTTGTAAAATTTTCAGCGATTCAGGCATCCGAAATTCCATTCGCTACATACAATTTGAGACAAATTTTTTGTTCGCTATTTTTAGACATTATAAAAATGAACTGACAATATCGAACAGCAGTAAACAAACTAAATGACAGATCGTTTTCAAAATCCGTGGCAGCATACAGAAGCTGTGACGACTTAACGACAAAAAGAACTTTAACAATCTCTTTTTAAATGAGTGTTTTAAATGGGCTTTTTAAATGATCAATTCTTGGTCCTTTTTTACATACTGTGTACCGTTCACCTGACAGTTTGTAGAATAGTGCAAATAACTAGCGATAGGTGGGGCGAGTTAACTCAGAAAACGCTTCAAAACACTTTCTGCTTATATCTGTAACATCTTGAGGAAATCAATGGCGACGAATGATCGATACTTATTGTATACGTTAGACAGAGACGCATACTAAGCACAGGGCAAAACCTAATCTCGTAAATTGAGTTCATTTACTGACTGCAATGCATTTTAATGTTTCAGTATTTCCATTTCTTTCCATTAACAAATGAGTTTAAATTTTTAATCCTGAATTTCCACCATTCATCAATCATCGTTGGGATTATCAACAATGATTTCATTATTTATTTAATGTCAAACAAAAAAAAAACCGATTTTGTGTAGTCATTGTCTTTTATTGATGTCCTATTGATATGATAAAACACAAAAGCATAACGTTCACTTTCGGTAGCTTTTGGTGATGAGATTTAAGAGCAAAATGAATTGATAATTTAACAATTCAGATGATAATGATGATGATGACAACGATGACAATAACGAGGACGACTACCACAACGACTATGCTGATGACAACCATTGTGATGCCTATTTCCGGATATTTGCGTATATTATTTGAATGACAACCGTTGCCTCTTTGTTGGGTCCAGCAGTTCACGCCTATGTCTATGTCTGCATTCGCTTAAACAAAAACGCTCTAACGAACGCACGATTTGTATTATGAAATTATTAACAAATGGCCTGGGATAACAAATAAATACATTAAACACAAAGAAGTGTAAACAAGCATTAAGTCAATTTCATAGAAATTTGAGAATGATAAATTAACCACAGAAGCCAAATGTGATAACCCAAAAGGCACGCGAACCAGACAGTGATGAACAAATGTCAATTTGCTGTCTAATTTGTA
>JAHXMU010024339.1:694-16674 GCA_019455685.1 Philornis downsi
ACTCTGGGTCTTAATATAAGTATGAATGTCGTTGACTTTACGGCACAACTTGATGTCAACAAAATTTCGATTATTTGGGTCAGTTTTAAATAAAAAATAAAATGTAAATTTGTTTGCGTCTACTCACTGTTTTTCGGTCTAATAAGAAATCAATTGAAAACTGGGTTTATTGGGGTCAAACGTATACTTTGTATTCTGTTTCGTCTTTTTTTTTTTTTAAGAAATAAAATACGAAATGAATATTTTGAGGGTTATTGAGTTGAAATTGTGTAAATTGCTTGAATTCCTACAAGCATTCCAAAATAATTTAAATCAAAAACATGTTACTACTAATAGTAATAAAAAAAATATAATAAAATATATAAAACATGTTAGAACTATTCATCAAATATAACATAGAATTGATAAAACAACATCCCTGAGCAGACTAAAGACAATGCAGGGACTAAAGTTTAAATACACTCTTTAATTTTTAAGTTTTACGAAAAGAAAACATTTCACAAAAATTTTAAGTACGTAACTTTAGTACACATTAGAAATTATTAAAAATATAAATAAAGAAAACATTGACTTCGTCGAAAATAAACTAGTTAATCTCACAAAAACAAAAAAAGTCATTGGCCAAAGTTTAAATACATTTGTGCAAAATATCTTTAGTTTCATAAAATTAATTAAACATTAAACAAAATTCCTCAATATTTTGCGGGACCGTCTTGACCATAGGCAACTGCTTGCAG
Source organism: Philornis downsi (assembly GCA_019455685.1). Lineage (NCBI taxonomy): Eukaryota > Metazoa > Arthropoda > Insecta > Diptera > Muscidae > Philornis > Philornis downsi. The sequence continues at coordinate 1,432 of JAHXMU010024339.1, forward strand.
ACGACGTGGCACCAAATTTTCTGTCTCAGACTCATCTATATTCGTCTATGCCTTCTTGAGTGCTTCTTTTAGCGAATCCTTGCTCGTTATTGAAATTTTTTTCGTTTTTCGCTTCATTATAACCCAAACATATTCGATAGGGTTTAGATTTGGAGATTGAGGATGGTTATAAAGTTGCCGGGGAGCATAATAAAGCATTTATTGTTTCACCGAAAATGCAGTATGCTTGGGATCGTTACCCTGTTGGAAGATCCAATGAGGCCCAAGACTCAAGCTATCCACAGAAGGTTGTAGATGTTGTTCCAATATGGTCGTTCAGTGGCCAATGGTCGATATTTGAGTCTGTGAATTAGGTCTAAAAAGGGGAAGTTAAATCCTGATAAATCTGCCAAATCATGTGGGAGGTGTCGATGCACTCTGTACTCCTTTTCGCAACTCAGTTTATCAAATGAAGATATAAAGCTAAAAATATACAATTTAAGTCGATCATTTGCTTGGGAAGTACCAGAAGAGGCTTCGATACTTAGACGATATTCTTAAAGTTTTGTCAGGCATGAACAGAAATTAGGTTGGTGCAGTCTACGAATTATGAATTTCGGCAGAACAAACTAAACTCGATAAATCGATCCATTTGTATTGAAAATACCAGAAGGAGTTTGGCATTGCCGTTAATATTCATTCTCAAAACTTAGTTCAGCAAACTAATTGCGTATGAACAATTTAGCTGAACTCAGTATAACTGCTTGAAAGATATGAAGCTAAAATTACATGAGTTAAATCGATTATTCGTTTACAAAATACCAAAAGAGACGTGGTTTTCTAGGCGATTTTTGCTGGTCAGATTTTATAGGAAGTTGTAAATCCATAATCCATACTGCCGCCGACTGGTTAGAAATTACAGAGAAAAAACCGAAAAAAATTGGCCAATTTGTTACTGAGCAACCATAAGGATATGACAATGATGTTAATGTTCGTTCCCAGATCGTACTTTGGCAAACACTGAAGGTGTACTAAACTTGATCAAATGTAAGGCAACTAAATAAAAGATATGATTGTAATGAACGAATTAGATAAGTCTTTAGTGTTCAAAGTACCAGAAAGAGCGTAGTTAACCGGATAATTTTTCAAATTCTATCAATCAATATAACTCAATACAGTGGACTAGCGTTACCTTTACGACAGTCTATGAATTAGGTGTTGCAGGAAGGCAATTAATATGTAAAAAATCGATCAATTTGTTTGATAGATACCAGAACGGGCTGGTTAATATAACCAATTTACAATAGCCGGCAACCATCTCGCATCAATATTGGGCAGTGCCAAACAGGCAGACGATTCTCAATCAATCCGTCGTAAAAAATCATTTGATCGAAACATAATAGGCCTTCTGGGTGTTACACTTTTGCCGTATCAAGTTATATATGCCCGGATCACTTCGGATTAAGGTATGGAAAGGCGTAATCTAAAAAATTCGTTGCAAAAATTTTTTGAAAAGATTTGGCTGAAATTGAATCGAAATGGAAGAAAACTGCGCGTTACGCTAACTCTGAGGGCTTTGACCGGATATGGGTTATTGACACAGACCTGGGACTTTGGAAAATCTTACATAGAAATATCTGTCGTATTTAAACCTTATGATTTTAGTAGCCAACTCACATTACCTCTACGAGGGATAACTATACTCTGAAACCATTCATGCAGAATTCCATTGTGCCTTTTCTTTGTTTAGTGCGTAGAGCCGTCCTCCTGGAACCACATGTCGTCCACAATCATATCGTTCAATTTGACTCAAAAGAAATTGGTTATCATTTGTCTGTAAGGCAAGCCGTTGACGGTGATGGCCCCCAACGATGATGATGACCACCAACGTCGTTTTCGGAAGAGGTAGCATTCAATGGTGCGGCTGATTCAAAGTCCACACCAAACAGTAACAATTTGTAAACCCCCTTTTGAGTTGATTTTGTTTGTCATATTGTCACTGAATTTGGAGAGACCATAAATCGAATACAAATCGTGAAATCGTAAAGATTGACAATTTAAAAACCACCAAAAGTTAAAAAGCAAACGTTATAAAATGGATAATATCAACTTTTAGAGCGTGCAGGAGGAATTTTTAAACAAATTTATTCCTCCACTAATTGTGAATTTAGGAATATCAAAGAGATTATTTCAACATTTCTACTTCCTTTTTCGGTGATATACTCGTACATCCTATTAAACCACATTCAACATATGTTTCCTATGCTGCATTAGTGGTTGTAATATTTCTAATGTCGGTAAATTAGAGGTTCATAGACAAAATCATCGAAGTGAAATTACCAAATATCTTACGTTGTCCCCAAAGTAATGAGAAGGAGGAAAAAACTTTTGCGCCGATAATAAACAAATCCTCAATTAATTTGTTTTTATTTATTTTCATGTAACTGTCATTGCCCACTACATACACGTATACATGTTGTCAATGTTGTTGTGGTCGATGTCATTATTTGCTGATGATGTAGATAATTAATGTTCCTAATATTTACCTATGACCGGGCTATAAAAGACCAAATGAATGCGACTTGTTTACACCGGACTATGACGATTAATCCCCAATGTGATTTTGTTGAATTTTTGTTTTGTTTGTGGGCAAGTTGTGGGTACAGGACTTAATTTATCTCTGGTATAACCGTGCTTAATGAAAAATACACTTTGCTTCATTATTATTTGTCTTAATGTTAACCACTGTGTTATGGTTTTCTATGAAGTAATTAAGAAATTGTAAGCATTTAGTCTTCTACCTGTGACAGCAAATTAATAGGAAACTTCATTAAGCAATGACGTCTAATGATAATGGGGTATTCGGTTTTGAGAAAAGTTAATTGATATCGAGGAACTTGCCAAAAAGTTCATTTGATTGTATGGCCAGTGCTTAGCTTATAACTGAAACGAATGAAGAATTTCTCTCTTTACAATAGGTTTGCTATAATTTTTGAATATATTCGAAGCGAGAAAATTTCTTATATTTGGTACGATATTACAAAAATTTAGAAATATTTTTAAAAAGCCGCCAAATAAATATTCATAATATATAATAATAATTATGCTACCACCAGTAAAAATAAGGTAACAAGAACTATTTTTCAGAAATCTTAATTTAAGCATTCATAATATACCTGCTTACACAAGGATTGTATAGAACCTATCTTACCTGCAGTACAAATAAAACAGCAAGGACTGTTTTTGGGAAGCCGCATGATAAATTAAAATTAAAAATTATAAATAATACTTAATACAATGGCGGTGCCAAAGAAACTTTATAAAACATATATTTTAAGTTCCAAGGCGTCACGCTGTTTAATATTTTTATTTGAGCCACCAAAAGTGAACGATCTCAGTGAATGAAAGGGAAAAAGTTGATCACCGTTATGTAATTCAAAATTTCCATTTAAAAGATCTCAGTACTAGCAATATTAAAGCCAGATTTTACTCTAAGGGAGTCTGCTCCATCCTTTGTGATTATAAAATATTGGTTAACCGAGTTTAAACAAGGCCGTACGAGTTGCCAAGATGAACACCATTGTGGTCCACCAATTGAGGTGTCCACGCCGGCCAAGGTTAAAATATCCACAAAATGGTATTGAATGATCTGAAGCAGCTGTGCGTGAGCTATCCAAAATGGTAGGCATTTCAAATTGAGGCTAACATCATGTATTGATTGAAAATTTAAAGATGAGAAAACTGTGAACAAAATGGGTGTCGCGCTTGCTTTCAATAGAGCAAAAATAGCGTCGTGAAGATGTTTTAGTAGATGTTTCAGTAGAATGTATGGTGATGTTGCACCGCAATAAAGCGGAATTTTTGCGGCGATTTATAATCATGGATGAAGCATATGTCCAACACTTCACACCTGAGACAAAGGAACAGCCAAATCAGTAGACTGAGGTGAGAGAATCTTGTACAAAGTAGGCGAATCGTGTCCATCGGCAGGCAAAAATCATGTTGTCTCTTTTGCTGGAACGCTCACGGGATTCTTTTTATTGATTATTTTTAAAAAAGAAGAGGCATCAACGGCGGATATTATGCTAATTTGTTGCAGCGTTTAGGTGATGAAATTATGGAAATATGGCCGCATTTGGCTTAAAAAAGACAATGCTCAAATTCACACATCCACTACTTCCATGGCTAAAATTAATAAATTAAAGTGCGAAATGCCTCATCACACATCTTATTCGGCAGATTTAGCAAGATGGCCTAAATATGGAATAAAATAAATCTTTCTCATAAACCTAAACATTTCGTACTGAATTATTCAAAATTCTACTAAATTTGTCATTTTTATATCGAAACAAATCACAGTTTAATTTTAATCATTTAATAATACTCATTTTTGAAAAAAATTAAATAATTTATAATTTATATTTTAAAAACAAAAAAACAAGCATTCCCAATATTTGATATTGCTTACAACTCAATTTCTTACGACTCAATTTCTCCAGTAATTTGAAAGTAGTTGTAAATAATTCCGACAGTGTTTTCATTGTAAGTTTGATTCATAATCTAAATTATAGTGCTTTCAGAAAATATTTTTTCATATACTCACATTTTACTAAACCCCAAATTTTCTGTAAAACTGATTATAAAATTCAAATGCTAAGGTGTAAATCTGAAAGATTTGGTCTGAAGATTTAATTTGGAACTTAGGTTCTTCGAGAGAAATTGGAGGTTTTCTGGAAGAACTTAGGTTGCTGTCAGGATGTGTATACTTACGAGGCGGTTTCATACTGAAGGAGATGAAAAAAAAACGGTGAAGTTACATTATTTGTGTTTTATTCGTATGTTGAGGGCGGCTGGCGAAAAAAGAGAGCGATTATGTCGCTGATTTCAACCATGAGACCTCCGTGCCCTGCTAGGTCGCCATATGGGCGTAATAAAAATGGGGATTTTCATAGTTATGTGGTTGTTTGGAGTAGCCTTTACATAAGCAAATAAATACTTAATTTTTACAATTTACAATACTTATAAATTGTTTGATACAAGCAATTCAATGTAACTTAACTTAATTCAATGTAATTTGATATAGAGCAATTTTAATTCGAGGCAATACAATTTAATTAAATGCAATTCAATCTAATTTTCCTAAAATTAATTTAAATTCATAATTTATTGTTCATTATTTAATTTACTTTATAAAATTCATTTTTTAATTCATGGGAAGGATTAATTAGTTAATTTAATTATTAATTTTAATTGAAAATGTATAGTTTATAATTTAATTTACTTCATATAATTATTAGGATTAGTTATGTTCAACATTGATTTTTGAGCATCTAAACTTGACAAGAACATTTTCGTTATTTGATTAACTCTTTTTTTATTTTGATTTTACGACTACAACCTCGGTATTCCTCCCCCGTACGTTGACATATAGTAAAATAAAAGTATAGTAATATTTAAATTTTATAACCTTGAGAAATCTAGCAGATGTCCTACTATATAATCTAACATAAAACGCCATCGACCTCCGTCAGAACAATATGGCAGGTAAGGAAGCACGTTAATAGAACGTTAAACGAACGTGTAACCATATGAACCAGTATAAACAGTTTTCCAGCTCTGCGTTTACTAACGTCTACAACTTTGTTTTTTTATTTCTAAATTTATAATCAAACAATAAATGACAGCAAAATGAAAGGTGGTTGGTAGGCAGTGAAAAACTTTCAAGAAGACAGTTTGTTCAAAGCGGAAAGGGTTTTCATAGGATTGACTGGGAAGAGGAAAGAAAATCGATATTCGTTATTTATGAAAATAGCAGGTTATACAATCAAACTAAACTAACTAGTTGTTTTAAATTACTGGTTTTACGGTATCGTTCGCACTGGTTGCGGGAAAAAGGGTTTATTTCAAATTTTTTCTCTTCGGTTGAAAATTGGGAAGAAAATGCAGGCTCTTATCGGCAGTGGAAACAAATTATTGAATTATTATAAGAGATATATTTTATATATAATACATATTCACATGAAGCGAGCTTACGTGCATTTCTTTTTAAGATTCACTAATTAGATTCACTATCGTGCCATCACGGGTGGAATACGATATAAACAAATATAGTCAAACACGAGATATGGTCAGATTGTTGGTTCGAAATCTGATACAACCCCCAAATCTTTCTTTGAGCAGATAAGTCCAGTAAAAGCTTCATAAACTGGTATTCAAAATCGTCAGCAAGCCTTTCCTTTTCGCTGAGTGTAAGAACAGAATGCGTGTAAGATTACTAAATGTTTAAAACTCTCCCATATCTCATTCTTGTGATTCAAAAGAATTTCTTTAGTTAATCAAAGGCGAATATAATCAAAATTTGTAATCAGATTGCGGGTTCGACACCCGATGCAACCATCAAATTTTCCTTTGAGCAGACAAGTATAGAAAAAAGCTTCATTAACTGGTATTCAAAGCCATTAATAAGCCTTTCCCTTTCGCTGAGTCTAATAATAGAACGCGTGTAAGATTACTAAATGTTTAAAGCTCTCCCATTCATGGGATTCAGAAGAATTTGTGTAGTTAATCAAAGGCGAATATAATCGAAATTTTGTAATCAGATTGTGTGTTCAAAAGCCAGTACAATCATCAAATCTTTCTTGGAACAGAAAAGTCTAAAAAAAGCTTCATTAACTGGTATTCAAAACCATTAATAAGCCTTTTCCTTTCGCTGAGTCTAATAATAGAACGCGTGTAAGATTACTAAATGTTTAAAGCTCTCTCATTCATGGAATTCAAAAGAATTTGTGTAGTTAATCAAAGGCGAATATAATCAAAATTTGTAATCAGATTGAGGGTTCGACACCCGATACAACCATCAAATTTTTCTTTGGGTAGACAAGTCTAGAAAAAGCTTCATTAACTGGTATTCAAACCATTAATAAGCCTTTCCCTTTCGCTGAGTCTAATAATAGAAAGCGTGTAAGATTACTAAATGTTTAAAGTTCTCCCACATCTCATTCATGGGATTCAAGAGAACTTCTTTAGTTAATCAAAGGCGAATATAATCGAAATTTGTAATCAGATTGTGGGTTCAAACCCCGGTACAATCATCAAATTTTTCTTTAAACAGACAAGTGTAGAAATAGCCTCATAAACGGGTATTCAAAATTATCAATAAGCCTTTTCCTTTCGCTGAGTCCAGTAATAGAATGCGTGTAAGATTACTAAATATTTGTAAGCTTTCCTATATCTCATTCATGTTATTCAAGAGAATATGTTTTGTTAATCAAATACGAACATAATAGAATTTGGAAGGAAATACAATTGACATGCTATAGCATAATATTTTTGCTTGTGATCAATCTGCCAGCAGTCAGTCACCAGCCATCACCCAACTATGTCAAGCATACACGTTAATTCTAAGCTAGAACAGCCAAACCCGTCGTAATCTATTTCATTGCTTTTCTACTTAACTGAACTTTTATAACCGTGATAACATGTTGATTGCTAGAACTCCATTGTTATTGTTACTGGACATGAAATGCTAGACATAAAACTATTGAAATCACAATTTGTTTTATTGATTCGTACAGAAACAACAACAACAACAAAAAACATACTAGCGAAACTGAAGCAAATTTAAAATATTGCAGTAAATCCACAAACCATGGAATGCACGTGAGGTTATTTACTACATATCGAAATCGATTTTATGTTACTGTATTATAAAAACTGAGTTCATTCATATAGACGAACTTCGTTATTTTAGGTGACGGGGGGGTTCAAGCTTAAAACCAACCCTTGTAGGAATTTTAAAGGTCCTTTGCGTATCCACATGTAAGCGTATGCGGCGATATGTATTGTAACTAAAGTTTATTACTCCTTAGTATTCACTTCATTGTGGACAAGCGGCCACACAGTAGCAAATTGCATTTCTCTCTCTCTCCAATTGTTTTGTTCTCTCTTCCTCTTTCATTCTCTCGCACTATTCATTGTATCTTTTAAGGTCACGTGACAAAATTTAATCAACTGTTAAATTGCTAAAATTCAATTTAACCACTCAAGTACTTAAGGACACCCACAGTCAACTAATACTAATACACATGTCTGAGTGTAAACATTCCAAATACACACACACACACACACACACTCACTGATGCACTTCAGTTCACTTCACATTCGTTTACACTCGTGGCGGTTATTTAAACCCATTTAAATGCTGCGTGTGTTTGTGTGTGTGTGAGAGAGTGTGTAAATCAAATACCCAAGTTGGTGGGCGAAGTAGTTTAGTATGTAATGTAATCTACCCGCCCACATATATTGAGTACTCTTACACGTTTACATTTGTACACACACACTTATGAGTGTACACCCTTTTGTATGGGTGTACATGCCTCAATGTCCCTGTATACACATTGTTTTAATTGCTGTTGGTAATTCACAAGTATATCAGATTCACCAGGTATCAGATTCCATCAGCTAGCCTAGCAATGTTGGTTTTGGTGGCGTAGTTCATCGAAATGAGCACTCAAAGTGCGGTGGCATTGCTTAGGGCTATTTGTTAGCCAAACTGGGGGCGATTCGGCGAAAAATAATCTTATGCTGGCTTAGCCGGTGGTGAGGAGGGTGTAAACAATTTCACATTTTTTATTGTTAAAAATTTATAGAAATAGCTGATTATATCAGCGTGTAATTTTAACATTTTAGAGCAAAATTCTACAGAAAATCATAACATTTTATTTAGAAAGAAATCTAACACAATAAAGAGTTGTTGTGTTAAATTACTTAGAGACTTGTTTAGTAAAATATTTCGCCACTTTTATCGTATTTAATGGTGAGTCGTTCATTTCTAGGAGGAAGAAAGAGATATTGTAACAAAACTGTATTAAATACTATGACTAAACGCCTTTAATTGTGCTATTCTTGCAAGACACTGGCAATATATCAATATGAAGAGAAATATAACAACAGTCTTATAAACTTGTTACGCTTCTCCCAATTTTACGCGAACTGCGAGGCAACACTATGATGAAAAAAAGTCGAAAAATGAGTAGGCTCCTTGAACGGGAGAAGTAATTTTTGAAAGAATGGGAGAAATATGGGCATGATAATGGGCATAAATAGGCCAAAAAAAATATTTTATTAAAATATAAAAATTACTGAAAACAACGTGCTGTAACTACAGGAAGGGTTCTTCTAGATTTTGCTAATGTTGAGGAAGAATAAGTGAAAAAATCATGTCAATTGTCGATGATGGCCCCCCATAGATTTATAATATAGTTAGAATAACGTTATCACGACTTATGTATAGCTGATGTCCAGGACCTTATGGAAGAACTGTTCAAGACCGATTGCGGCAGAGAGCATACATCTGCTCCTAACCACCATCCTGTGAGAAATTAACGATTCCAATTTAAACGAATTATATTTTGCAAAAAAAAAAAAAACTATTCCGGTATATGTTCCATGTACAGGGTGGCTTATTAATTTAGCTACAATGAGAAATTCTAACAACTTTTTTTGTTTACGTCAAGTATCTTTGTTTGCGAGGCAATTGCAACTTGTTTAGGGTGCATATAAGTATAAGTTATTTACATGGAGGGTGGCACATCAATTGGAACCAATTACACCAATTGCAAGAAGAAATGTACATTTTGTTTAATCAATGCATTTTATTTATTTATTTCTGCTTTATCGTATACAAATTTCAATTCTATTTTATACAACTAATTGGTTTTGACGATGATAGACCGTAAATGACCTCCATGCTCATTTACGCAAATGCGACACTTGATCACAAAATGATTCATTGCGGCCTGAAGGGGGGAAGTCGGGATCGTTTCAATTATCGTTTTAATGTACAGTTTAAATTCAGTCAAATTCTTTGGTTTCATTTTCTACACCTCTTCCTTGATATAATCCCGTAAAAAAAGTCTGTCATCGATTACTGTGACGATGAAAAAGTTACGTGAAATTTTTGGGAGAGACAACATAACAACAGGACGCACTGTTTATCGTATAGTGAATGATTTCGAAGAAAGAGGATCTGCTAGGGCTGAAGGGGCCAAGCATGGACCACAACGTACTGCACAACGTGCTCAGAGCTTGGTCTCCAAAGACAACTTTGGCCACAATTTTGCACAAGGATTTGCATTTGCTTCCATTTAAGATTCAGCTAACACAAGAGCTTCTTCCACAAGACCATTTACGTTGCCGTGCATATGCCAATAGGATGTTACAGCTCGCCTATGATAACCCCGATTTTCATGAAAAAATTGTAATGAGTGACGAGGCTCATTTTCATTTGAATGGATATGTGAATAAACAGAATAGTCGGTTCTGGGCAATGGAAAACCCTCAAATTATTCATCAGTCACATTTAAGTCCATTAAAAATTGCAATCTGGTGTGCAAATTGGTCAGGAGGAATCATTGGACCTTACTTCTTTGAAACTGAAAACGGCCTGACTGTAACTGTCAATGGGGAGCGATATCGTGATATGATTGAAAATTTTTTTAATATCAACAAGACGGTGCCACATCGCATACAGCCAGAATTACAATGGAATTACTGCGAGTCATCATTCCACAACAAGTTATTTCAAGGAATGGTGATGATACGGTCGCCTGATTTGACTGCTCCGGACTTCTTTTTTAGGGATAACGGAAAAGCAAGGTTTACGCAAACAAACCAGAAACGCTTGAGTAACTCAAACAAAATATTCGTGATGAAATTAATGAAATACCGCGTGAAATGTGTGAGAATGTAATGGAAAATGTGCTCGAAAGGGCTCGTATTTGTGAGGCTAACAAAGGCGGACATATATCTGATATTACATTCCATACATAATTGCCGACATTAAATAAAACATTTATCAATATAAGATCCATTTCCTTTCATTTCATCAAAAATTATATACAAACAAATTATTATACCTTCCCGACGGACAAACTGTACTACACCGTTGTACAATTCGTGCGTCCCTCTGTATAATAATGATAATAAAGAAAGCTGTTGTAACTACGGCTACCATACATTACATGCCATGTACTATGCCATAATGTCATACTACCATGCACCACATACGGCTACCATCACAACGCATACATTATAAAAACATTGTAAAATGTTACTACAGCCTTCTCAAATATTGGGAAGGCGTCTCCCAGAAATGGGGTTGACAGTAAGGGACCACTTTGTATGTTTTCATAAACAAATTTATCTTCATCTGACAGAAATATCAGGATTATTGTTATCCTAATTTTGCTATAGTCTCGAAGTGGGAAATATGTGCCATCATTAATATTGTTTACACGATTTCTTTACTTGCTCTTCCCCTATATTAGCAAACTATACAAGAAAGTTTTCTGTAGTCGCATTGTATTGCTTCCTGTCTTTTTTAGTTGTTATTAAAATATTCCTTTCACCAATTTATGCCCAATTCTCAAGTGCTTTTGTGACCGACCATAGCGCGATAATTAATACACGCGACTATTGCTTGCATGATCTCGGGTTCAATCCCGCATACAGCCACTTGTTTGCTATTTAAGTTGCCGTCGTCTCGATGTGTTTATCGATTAGTCTAGTAATCAAAAAGTCTATCAAATCTTTTTCAAACTGTGATCCTCAGAATCGTCATTAAATTGTAAATCTCGTTAAGCGATTCTAAAACTATAAAGAAAGCTTGAATGTGAGAAAACCTCCGATATGTCATTCATAAAGTGTAGGGGAATTTGTCATATATTTTATAGTGGAAGTAACTATTGGTCCGTAGATTTATGGTTGATTTTTTGAAATTTTACCAAGAATATAATTTATGTTCTGAAGTTTACCAATCAGAAAATGAAAAACCCGGGGAGAACAATGAATTTTGGGTAAAACTGTAAATTTTGTGGGAGCTTCAAGAAAAGGCAGGACGGTATGGCCTCTTCTCAACATTAAGGAGTGACTTGGAAAGGTTGCGGTGTTTGTCAAATTTTTACAAGGTTTAAAAAACTTACTTTAGTTGTAGTGCCTAACAGCAGTTACTCCTGAATATTATAGTTCAGTAAGCTTTAAACGGTATATGCTACGCAATTTTTTTTATTTTTTTTTTTTTTTTTTAAATAAAATTATCAACTTCTGTTTCTCTGGTTGTGTGCACAATCAATAGAACAGGAATGAAAAAAAAAGTTTAATAATGCTTTTAAATCTGGCCAATATAAAACGCTCCCTTCAGCAGATAGCTTTCTGTGTATTTTCTAAAAGAAGCCCGTAATGCATCAGGGCATGCAATTTGTTACCATAATAAGCTTTTGTTACTCACTACATCAAACCACTTCATCGACGTCTGTCACATTACCACCAGTGCCCTGTAGTTTCACCGGAAAATTTAACAAAACATCAGTGATATAGAGAGCGTGTCCCACCTAATGACTTTGTTTCATACTTCGCTCTATCTAAAGAACTTAAATCGACATAAGCGCGACACAACGTTCGCTACAGTTTCGTCTAATTATAGCACTCGTGAAATTCAGCATAAAATCAGAACAACGTAAAGACCCCAATAGAAGCAGAAAAGTACTATTTATTAAATGCATTAGTTTTCTTATGTAAATAGAAAATCTAAAACATGTCATTCATATCGCACACAGCAGGAATTACAAGAGCCCTCGAATTATAATAAACATGGCAATATGAAATTATTAGCTTGCCATGATGAACATTTCCCTCGATATTGTTCGGGAGCAGACTGAATTGGGAAGGTATGAAAATGCAGCAATGAAAAAAAAAACAAACTTAATTTCAAAGTATTCGAATATATACGAATTAGTTCTTTTACCTTTGAACGTGGTAGGTTCAAAGCTTCCTTGAAAATTTAATGTCCAAAAATGATATCCAAATAACTCCTTGCATAATAATAAAACTAGACTACATATATTTGTTAAATGCATCAAGAGGACGGCAGGTGGCTGTATGCGGGATTGAACCCGATATCATGCAAACAATAGTCGCGTGTTTTAATTATCGCGCTATGGTCAGTCGCGAAAGAACTGAAGAATTGGGCACATACAGGCGAAAAGAAGATTTTACTAAAACTAAAAAGCGAAACGAAATCGTGTAAACAATATCAATGATGGCACATATTTCCCACGATGAGACTATAGCAAAATTAGGATAACAAATATCCTGATATTTCTATCAGCCAGTGGCAACATATTGGATGCTTTATATCAAGATAAATTTATTTATGAAAAAATATACTATGGTTCTAGTATATATATACATATAGTATGTATATAGTATATATATAGTATATAGCATATATACTATGATTCTTTACTATCAAGCCCATCTTCGGGAGCCGCCTTCTCAATACTTGAGAAGGCTGGAGTAATATTTTACAGTGTTTTTATAATGTATACTTTGTGATGGTAGCCGTATGTAATGCATGGTATAATGTATGCGTTGTCATGAGTTGGTATTAAAATATGCAGACGAAAATACGAATAATTGCATGAAACAGAACAACCAGAGACCAATCTATTCAATCAAAGTTGATCGTAAGTTTTTGCCCAGGAATAGATTATAGAAATACAATCTTCAGTAATGAATTCTGCTTGAATACATTCGAATGAATTCTACAAAATAAAGCATTTAAATAAAACCACACAAAAGCAGGAGTGAACCAAAACGAACACTTCTTTATCATCACTTTTAACTTGTCCAACGCTGAAATGAATTTTATCTGTGGTTGGACCAATGAAATTTTTCACACCGATCACCCCAGTAGGATGTTCAGTGTTCATCATTTCAACGAATCTTGTCAATATTTTAGTCGATACATCACTAAAATGTGCTGAACTAGAAAATAAAACTGGAAAATTAGAAAAATGAGCAAATCTTGAAAATGGAACATCTAAACTTTCAAATAATTATTTATTTTCGGCAAACATTGTAAGGAGTTTTGACAAAATCAGCAAAACAAAATGTTAGTCAAGTTAAATGTGTACCTATGCATTACTCGAATATGGATTATCTAATCGCCAAAAGAATATATTTTTAATACTAAATACTACAAATGCTAAACTAGAAAAATGTAAAAATATTGAAAAATTAAAGAGCTGACCATTCTTGGAAAAGAAGTACCCAAAATGACGAAATATACTCTGTATGATGTTTCCAAAATATTCCACCGATTAAGGTAAGCATCTTCTTCATCTGCCTTTCCTTCTCCTTGTTCCATTCCCTTACAGCACAACTGGCTGCGGAATTTCATTTATGCGGGATCATTTCCTGCAGTTGCGTTATGTCAAGACTTTTCTGAGTTTTTCATATGTGTTGGAAGCAAGAACCGCCATAGAAATGATATCGAACTAGAAAATAATTTCTTTTTGTCTTAGTTTCAGGTATCCAAATCATAGTTTTGATTTTTTGATAAAATTTTTATTCTGATTCCGGCAACTAAACCCAAAATGTTCCAAATTTTGTTTCTGTTTCTTATATTCAAAGTAGAACTACAAGTGATTTTAATTTTAATTCAAAATTCAAAATTTAAATTTCGTTTCGACTAACAAAATTCGAATTCTATTCTGTGATTCTGATTCAGTTTTGTAAATATTTTATGTGCTTAATTGTGCTTAATTTGAAATTTGTTAATTACAATTTTTCAACTCCTACAAACATTTCCAAAAGCTTGGTATATAAAGTTAAAAATAAAAAATTCGTAATAAAATAATAATTCGTAATAATGTAAAATTTTATTTTCCGCAAAAAAAAAAAAAAAAATAAAAATTAAGTTTCTTTTCCGTTTCCAATCATAAAAACCAAAATATATGAAATAATAATAATTGTGCTTCGGGTCCTCGAAACAAAATGAGTGTTTCATAATATTTTGGGACAAAAAATTAATCAATGTATTTTTCTGTTAACGTTTCAACTAATAAACGAATAGAAACATGAAACAAAAGCTTTTCTGAATGTGATTCATAAACAAATTTCAGGATTAGGGGCATTTTGTCATAGTAAGTGAGGGAGAGTTGGTGTACTTGGAGTTGACCCAGTTCACTCAACTGTTGCTACGGAAAGTTACCAGAGAATAGTTGCACTAAAGTAAGAAGCAATCTCTTGAAAAATTTTAACCACGATATTTGTTTCATCCTACTTCCGAGGGAATATAAGTCTAAGTTTGAAAGCAAATTATTTTAATATATATTTTTGTAATCATTCGTAAAATCTTTACCATTTTCGACTGTTTCAACTGTTTACATACAACAGTATGTAGTTGATCTTCTACAATTTATT